>JAGPOW010003395.1:67865559-68056884 GCA_030014935.1 Caiman crocodilus | reverse complement strand
TACAGTGCCCATACTACAGCCCAGGTAGCTGTGCAACCCCCGTCTGGGTCTGGCAGGTGTGCAGCCATAGGGTCACAGGTCCAAGATGGCAGACGCTGTTGCAGGTGGCAGCAGGTCGCAGCCAGGCAGCAGCCTCCATTGCCAGACCGCTGCAGTGGGTAGAAGGTACAGGGGCCACTCAAGGTTCGGGCTACTTCAGCAGTCCAGTCGGCACAAGGTGCTAGTGCCCCAGATACCAAATGGCTGGGCCTCAGAAGCTCCTGAGGGCAAGTAGCCCTTAGCTGCTCACCAGGACTTTTTATACTGTTGGAGTCAGCACAGGTATGGGACCCAGCCTCTAGCTCCGCCTGGCTGAAGATCCAGGATGAGCTGGGCAAGGTCAGTTTGCCCTAAGTGGCACAGTTTGCCCCACACCAAAGTGCATGTTCAGGCACATGTGCTGAGACACTAATCTCTGGCACAAATTTGTGCTCTTGCTACTTGAGCTGTTGTAAGTGCACGTGCCCATAGATTCTTTCCAAATTTCCAATGAAACAAAAAACATCTTTCTTAGCCTTTACAAAAGATAACAAAAGAATTTATAATAGCCCATAGTGTCTATGAAATCTATAAAAAAAAAAAATCACTGAATCACAAGAAGATGAGGGTTGGAAGGAACCCCAGGAGGGCACCTAGTCCAAACCCCTGCTCAAAGTAGGTCCATCCCCAGCTATATTATTCCAGGCAAGACTTTGTCTAACCAGGTCTTAAAAACCTCCAAAGATGGAAAGTCTATTTCCTTCAGGGACTCCAAAGTGAGAAGCAGGCAGGGACAGCTCTGCTTCCTGCACTCAATTCCCATGGTCCAGGAGTCAAGCAGATGGAACAGTGAGGCAAAGCTTCCCCCCGCACCCTTTTTACAATGGGAACTCCTGTTTGTGAGGAGCAGGTAGGGAGCAGCTGCTATCTCCTCCTCTCTGGGTCTTTGGAAGGAAGATAAGCAGCAGAACCCTGCACCTTCTCCAGATGGGGGTGACCTTGGTATCTAGAAGGCATGGAAGCATGTGGCCACAGTCCTCTTGGTCCTCTTTAAACCATGGGAAAGTGTGCAGATATTTATTGTTCTGGAGAAGGTCTACAGGGAGCAACTTCTACCTTGTTGGAGTTGGGATATTTTTCTCCCAGAATGGCTATTCTTGCTCGTGGAGAAAAAGCTGGAACATCTGTACACTCATAATTTCTACTGGAAGAAACAGACCCATCTGTATATGGAGATCTCAGAACAACAGCAAAATCTCCCTATGCCTGAAGAAAGGTATTTGTGCCCAAAAGCTTGCAAATAAATTTGTTCCAACTACTCTGTTATTCTAATAAGATATATCACATCTACCCAATTTTAAAAAAAAATGTTGTTATCCTGTCCCTAAAGTAAAATCTAAGTAAGATTTTTTGTTACATTGGAAATTTGCAAACTAGAGGGAACCTATGGGCATGTCCACACATGCAAGCACATAAGCTTGCAGCAGCTCAAGTAGCAGCAGCAGCAGCACACATTTGTGCCTGAGATTTGTGACTCAGCACACATGCCTGAACATATACCACATTCATTCAAATTCAAAACGACCCTGGATTTAAGTCAATCCCCCAATAATTATATTCTATATGTGGAAAATGTATAAATGTGTTATAATTTTCCATTAATAAAATATAATTATTGGAGGATCATCTTAATTTCATCCCTGGAGCCAACACTGCTTTTACAGGACTGAGCTGGACCTTGCTCCATGCCCCACATTGGAGTAGAGATGGAGCTTGTTAGTGCCAGAGCAAGGAAAGGGGGGAGTTGGGGGGGAACAGAGATGGGGAAAAAGAGAAAAGGGGAAGAAAACATGGGGAGCCCCCAAGCTGCAGGGTAGGGGAGAGAGGCAAGGATGCAGAGGTGGTGGGGGAGGAGACTTGTCGAGGATGCAGCAGCAGCTGCAGCTCTGGTTCCAACCTAGGTTTGGGGCTGGAGCTGGAGCTGCAGCAGCCCCAGGTTCCATTCTCCCTGTCCCCCACTGCCTGTCCACCGTTCCAAGATGAGGGGCTTCTTGGCCCCTCTTTGTTAAATGAGGAAATAACCCATGTCTTGGAAGGAAGTGAATACAGTTACTAAAGTAAGAAGAGATAAAGTGTGCTGCCTCTTTAGAGCAATGACATTTTCATGTACACACATATAATCTAGTAAATTGTTACTAACTCAATCTCCACTGCACTAAATACTCACATTTTCAACCAATTTCTCATAATAATCTTCAGAGGTGTAGCCAAGAACTGAAATAAAGTTACTGGTATCAGCTTCCTTAGATCCCCATGGAGAAGATGAAAGGAGATGGCACAACAAAGTCTTGAAGAAATCAACGGAATGAAAAAGAAAAAGACAGAAAAATAGATTAAAACTTTATATTTTTACCAACCATTTGATATTGCTGATTTTTCTTCACATTATAGGTCACATTCTCGGGTATATGGCCACCTTACACCACTTCACCAGCATGGTTTGGACAAAGAAGGGGTCCTGGGTTTCTCAGGAAAGACAATTTTGGCTGCAATGGCTTACTATGTCTCATAATTACACCAGTGCTAGCAAAACAAGAAAAGAACAAAATGCCACTAAACTAGATTGATCAAGGTTTTAGACTCCTGAAGCCATTCCAAGTTGGTATAACTTAGAATAGCCCTCAGACTGTTCTAACACATTACAAACCTGAAAAATTCACACAGTAGCACCAGGGTCAGAGCAGACCAAGAGGAAAATTTATGTTAGCTTTTCACACTGCTCCCTGAATTCTGCTCAGTGTATTTTGGGTGTAATGAAAGATTTGATCTTATATTTTCATTCCTCTAGCTACAAAGATGATAACATTTACATCTTTTCTCTACTAAAATGTTTTAAACAAAATTTAAAAAATGCTAGAAAGATATCCAGAAAAAGAAAATGTGAACAAATAGTAATATGAAGTCATAAAATCAAGTATACATTTGCAAAAGTACAACAGAAAGTACAATGGCCCTGGCCGAGTCTGTGTGGAGCAGTCTATGCTCTTATGATTCTGTAGGTGGCATTCTATGCCCTGAAAAGAATGCCCAGCTACATTCTACAGGACATGCTGTATTGTGGCCAAATCTTAAAAGCAAGCTCCAGCCTACCTGAGGTCACCGTACATTGCATGACAATTTTTAATGGAAATAGGCTGCTCATTCCATTATAAGTTCTGTTTGGCCCATATACTTATCTTGATTCAATTTCTTATAGTTCATTTAATATCCTATTCTCAACTGGTGTATGCCAATGTAACAAAATACTGCACATTTTACTTCAGAGGAAGATGTCAGGTGTTTGCTGAATCAGGGCCTTACATTGGGCCTTACACTGAACTGATAAAAAATTCTAAATGACTGCTGCTATGCCAGGGATGTCAAATTCATTTGCCCCTGTGGGCCAAATAAGTAGCACATGGCCAGTACATGGGCCACACTGGGCCCACAGACCTCTTTGTTCATCTCTTTCTCACTGCATGCTGGACTCAGCACACATGGTACTAGCTCCGGACCCATGCTGCACACAGAAACATGCGTTACAGGTTTTGTGTGGAGCTGGTCTGGTATGTGCCATGTGTGGATCATCTCAGACCTAGAGGTAGCACCAGGGACTGAATGATGCGGTTCTGCGGACCAGATTCCACCCATGAACTATATCTTGTAATACTTTAACAAGTATCAAAGCTCGGTTTTGCAACTGAGAGAGCCAAGATTAGAAGACAATAAAAAACAGACTTTTCATTAAAATAAGTATTTTGAAGGAAAGTACAGACCCAAGTCCCATGACTTCTATTGTCTTGAGCATCCTTATCTACTTTATTTTTATGTAAGGAACCTAATCCAAGATTCTAAGCTAAAAAGAATAAAGAGCCAGTCTAGTCTGCTCACTTCTGCTTTCAGAAATCCAACCCAAATATTTATATATACTTTTACTGGACATCCTTAATTAATGGTTCACTGGTCCTCTGGAATTAAATGTGTGTTGTATTTGATGTACTATTTATAAGAGATAACATACAATCAGTAAAAATACACTAGCGTACTAAAGAAAATCATGAATATCAAGACAAAACCTGACTCAAGTGTTTGTATAATTTGTATTCTTTTCTACATACTTTTACTCTGCTGCAAATTTCGGGTGATGCCTGGACTACTTGTTTACAAAGATTTATTTTATAACCTTTGTAGAAAAAGTAGCTGTTCTACTGCCATCTAGTGACAGCTTTTCATAAAACTAAGATGAAGGGAAAAAACACTATAATGATTATTTTATACAACCCTTTTAAAGAAGCAATTAAAATGTATTTTTCTCATTTCAAAGGATAAAAGGATAGAGGTATTAAAAAGGAACTTCATAAAGGGTGAGCTTCCAAATATAATCATAGCAATTTACATACATCTATTAAATCTTTACAAATTCCAATGTCTCCATAATTATGCTGTTAATATATATGTAAGAAGTACAATTACATATAACCTCATAATTACATTTTGTGTTTAAATTAGCTGTTAGAAAGATACCAAATATTCAGATATGTGTCCGCCTGGAAACTGCAAGGATTAGCAACTGGAACAAGATAAAGGGTGAGACAGCCAATGGGACTGCAAGTTGAAAAGCTGAGGGAGCTAGCAAGCTGGTTTTGGGAGAGCTGGCAAGACAGGAAAATAAAAAGAGTGCTCAAAAAGGATTTGCAAAAGGGTTTAAGACCTAGGAAGAGCAGGTAGTCAGAGCTTTTAGGAAGGATTTGCAAAAACTTAGGCTAGTAGTTCGCAACCTTTTTAGAATCATTAAAAATTAAGGTTGGAAGGGATCTCAGGAGGTCATCTAGTCCAGTGTTTCTCAACCACTGGGTCACAACCAAAAAGTGGGTCACAAGATGAAAGGGTGGTGAACAAAAATGGATTCTCCTTTAAAAGAGGAAAACATGGGCTTTTCCCTTGCAGGCTGGCAGAGTTCCAGCCTACAAGGGGCAACTTGGGGCACCTCATGTCCCATGTCCCCCCCCCCCCCACACACACACACACACCCCTCCTGTTCCACACATTGTGGGACTGGGGCCTGGGGGCAGTAGGTTAGGAGTGAGGGGCACGGGGTCAATACTAGTTATCAATGGGTCCTGGTAGAAAAAAAGGTTGAGAACCACTCTACTCCACTACTCAAAGCAGGATCATCCCCAACTAGATCATTCCTACCAGGGCTTCATCTAGATGGGTCTTAAAAACCTCCAAGAATGGAGATTCCACCACCTCTCTAGGTAACCCATTCCAGTGTTTTAACAGTCTCTTAATGAGAAAGTTTTTCCTAATATCCAACCTTAACCTCCGTTGCTGCAACTTGAAACCAATGCTCCTTGTTCTATCAACTGCCACCACTGAGAACAGGGGTTGGCAAGATGCGGCCTGTGGGCCAGATTCAGCCCTCCAGGCCATTCTTCTATCTGGCCCACTGAGCCTGTAAAAATTTTAGAAAATTAATATTTATCTGCCGCAGGCTGCCTGTCACGCAAAACTCAGTAAGCAGCCCTCTGTCCAAAATAATTGCCCACCCCTTGAGCTCCATTCCTCTTTAGAAGCACCCTTCAGATAGTTAAAAGCTGCTATCAAATCCCCCCTCAGTCTTCTCTTCTCTAAACTAAATAAGCCCAGTTCCCTCAGCCTCTTCTCAGAAGTCATGTGCCCCAGCCCCCTAACCATTTTCATTGCCCTCCACTGGACTCTCTCCAACTTGTCCACATCCTTTCTATAGCTGGGCACCCAAAACTGGACACAGCACTCCAAATGTGGCCTTACCAGTACAGAACAGAGAAGAATAATTACTTCCCTCGATCTGCTGGCAACACTCTTACTAATACAGCCCAGTATGGTATTAGCCTTCTTGGCAGCAAGGGCACACTGTTGACTCATATCCAGTTTATTGTACACTGTAGCCCCCACGACCTTTTCTGCAGAGCTGAAAGGTAGACTCAAGGTACCCCTTGGAAAATGTCAGCTCTTAGTATTCACTTGATTTTTAACTAAAGAAAAATAATAGCACAATTCTTCTGCTGCAAAGAACTCAGGAAGACCACAACAGGTCACAATATTTTTAACACTACGGATTACTATTCAAAATCTCTGGGTTTATCTTGTGAATCATGTTTGCACACCTAACAGTGCTATCACGTCACAGCTCTCTGATTGAGAATCACTGGGTTAGGCATATAGATTGCGTGGAGTCAGTAGGTTATCAAGAGATAGGGTAATTTGCATATTCATTTGTAGTATACTAAAATAGATTGCGGAGCTTTCCCCCATACAACTGCATTATTATGACGATGAAATCAATCAAATACTGTTTATGTTGATATTAGATTAAAAAAATCATTTCCACATTTCTCCTCAGCACTCATAAGACTATGAGTTCCTTGATTCCAAGGAAGGAAAAAAAAATTATTGCATGTTACCAGAGCTGGAAAATAACATTTTCATTAATCAGCATATCAAAAACATTTTTGGGTTATTCCAAGAAACACACAAAAAAGTTTAAAATTGCCAGTAAACATCAGGGAAACAAAAAAGGAAGAGATAATAGAGCCAGCAAAACCAGAAGGAAATTCAGAATAGATGGATGGTTTATGTTTAAAAATACAAGAAATCAGAATTCAGCTTCTATCTATTCCATACGTCATTCATTTCACAAACCCTACTGCCAGAGCAAAGTCTGAGCCAAACCTGCAGACTACAAAGACAAGATGTTGAAAAGTAATGTTTCAAAGAACATGTGTTTCTTTAACCTAACTTCAGTGTTTCACTTTATCCAAAACATTCTGTCCAGAAAATCTTACACATCTTTTGTTAAAGCATGGCTCATTTACCTTATGTAGTTCTACACCTAAACTGCTTTTTTATTTCTGGTTATAACTGGCAAATCTAATGCTATTACACACTATGTTAAGTGAGAGGCTAGTACAGGGGGCAGCAACACGTTTGGGCCAAGTGCCAAAAACACCCAAAACCTTGACTTGTAAGGTGTGGATGGCAGAGGAGCTGCAAGGGGTCCAATCCTTGTTGTGGCAGCGCAGCCCTGGCTACTTCCTCACCATCTGCCCCAGGGCACATGCCAAGCAAAATGCCTTCAGATGTCACTCAAGCACACATGCTGGGGGTTGTCAACATCTGAGCCAAAAGGCAAGCAAATGAGTTTATAACATACTTCTTCCACATTGGTGCAGTTCTTTATGGAAAATTGTGTTTTGAAGAAAGATGCCTTTCGACATTGTATTGTACAGGCTACTTTATAGAAATATACAATATTGAAATACACATTTGTAAAGAGCGACTCAGAGGCCAAAAACAGTAAAATAATCCTAACAAAAAAAAAAAATCTATTTTGCACAGTTAGAGATAGGAAACTACTCCAAGTGATGCTACCTGAGAAGGAGAAAAGCTGCTGAGAGAGAAAGGAACAAAAAAAAAAAAAAAAAAAAGCAGTGAGTAATCTTTTTATTTTGTATGCCCCTCTTCTCCTATGCCAGTTTTGAAAATCAGTAAATCCAACAAGCAATGAAACCCAGAGGGTTCTTGTTGGAAGGTACTTGTCTAGCTGATGCTGGCAGACAATTGCAGGTGGAAAGATCCATAGGGCTGTCTTGCAGATAGGAACCAACAAATACTAGAGCCTCAAAGCCTAGAAAGTAGATGTTCCTGGAAGAGTTAGACCTGACAAACTGTGGTGATTTTCTTTCCTGGCTGAAATCTTTTAGCCACTTAACAACTACCTAATCTGAAGAGCTCTCTGACATTTATTACAAAGCTTACCAACACTTGATTAGATTTCAATAATGGCTGGTCACAAGAAGAAGGATGGCAATGCCTATTCCATATCAAGAAAACAGAACTTTTTTTAGGAGGTAGCAGATTGTTCTGGGACAGAGATGAGAACAGCTACCTCATTTATATAAAATTCTGTCTAATTCTGAAAAAAACTCTAGCAAAAAACAAAGCACCACTCTTCCAAAAATTAAAGATACAAAAGAAACATAACTGAGGAAATTAACTCTCTCACATGGCAAGCCAGTTACAGCTTCCAAAATTTCTACAGAAAGTTCATAAGGTATCCCCTAAGGCAGAGATTCTCAACCCCCGGCCACGGGGTTGGCTGCCAGTCCACAGGAGGGCTGGCTAACAGACCGGAAGTCCAGCAGTGACTGGCATGCTGCGGAGCGGCAGCCAAGCCTGTTTTATACTGAGTGTAAAGGATTACTGAGTATAAAACAGGCTTGGCTGCTGCTCCACAGTATGCCAGTCACTTCTGGACTGCAGTTTGCTGGTCCTCAGTTTGTTGGTCTGCAGTCACTTCCAATCTGCGGTTTGCTGGTCCGTGATCTGAAAAGGTTGGGAACCTCCACCCTGAGGACCTTCAGTACTAATGGTAGGTGCCACGTACATAATGTCCCAAATAACAGCTATTTTACATACAGGTCTAACATAGAGTAGAAAGTAGACCCTATGCAGGGGATCGGACTCAATGATCTATTGAGGTCCCTTCTGACCCTAACATCTATGAATCTATGGATCTAGATTTACGGAGACCACTGAAACTACTACTTGGACAGCAGTATTATTTAAAGACGCCTGTAAAACTAGTAATAGAAATTCAAGAGTATGATGGAAGAGCCAAGTGTTGATATCAAATTCCTTTTTTCCAGTCCCAATAAGAAGGAAAACACTGACAAATAAACAAAGAATAATTACCAGGTCCAGTAACTAGTTATCTTTCTATTACCCTGTTGTCAAAGAAAACTCAGCAAGCTGTATTGTTGAGTAGGCTGAGTAGAAAAATTATGCATTGTTTTATAGGCTCTCTCTTGTTCCCTCTGCGCGATTACTTTAATACCTAGGTCTTACACAGCACTTTTCATCAGTGATCTCAAAGAGCATTTCAAAGAAAACATCATTATCCACCTCATTAGAGACCACCCCAAAATCTCTCTAAACTCTTAGGTACAATTAGACTCCAAGTTTATTAAAGACTGTGTTAATTATTTTTATTGATTAGGGCAGATTCCGACGTGCCATACAGAACTTATTGAATTACACCAAGATTTCCTAGCACCAACTCCTTCCCTTAAATGCATATTTTTTTAACAGAAGCCTGGAACCCAAATGTCAAGAGAAAATTTCATTTTTAATTTAGTTTACTATTCTACACATATCAACTCATCTATTAAGTTTTACAAGATTCAAATGATTTATTTAGATCATTTGGCATGATACCAGACTTGATTATTCCAGAATCCAAACCTTACTTTTCTATTATACGACCAAACAGCATGCTCCAGCAAGCATTTTAGACTTAGACCTGTTTGTGTATAAACTACTGTAAAACATATGAAATAGTTGCTAAGGTAGTTGGAGGTAGGAGGGGGAGGAATAGAAAGAAACCAAAATAAATGTTATGATTTATAAAACTAGAATCTTTAACACACAATCACTTAAAAATCTTTATGGTCCATAAAATCTTTAAAAGCTCCTTTAAAAATAAATGGGTAGTACATTTGGAAAGCATGAGGGACAGCTTCTTTGGGACTGGTATAAGAAATCTATAGCCAACGCCTGACGCTATTTCTGCAGGTTCTTTTCCACTACATTTCCTTAAAAAATCTTCTTGCAAGTTTTAAAAGAAGTTTTACAATATCCCATGGTCTCTAAATGAAATTATCAACAACAAAAAAATGGAAACTGGTCTATTATTTTTAGAACCTCTTTATGAAATAAATCTGGAGAATTGCAGTGGTTAAGTCTGCAAATGAAAAGGAAGCCTGCTCATTCACAGAATGTCTCAACACCCACTGTTTACGTAGCCTATTCCATGAGTAGGATGCTGACATAACACAATTCACAAAATTTCCACACTTCAGTCCAATCATAACAAAGTCTGCAATTTTTAATTTTGCTTACAAGACCTCTTGCTTGCTCACTCATTAGTTCCAGGAAAAAACATAAAATTGATTTTCCACAAACCAAAACCAAAAGGCAGAAGAAAATAAGGTTGACGATGTACAGTGTATACATATAAATGTAACAGAATATTTCAGAATACTGCTAATCTATACCACTTTTTCAACATTTTATCAGATCTGAATTTTAATAAACTATGCAGAAAGTCAGAAATTGTATTAGTGTATACTCATGTTGAATATGTAGGTTTACTATTAATATATGCATTTTAAAATGTCTGCAAAGAATTACTGAAACTACTTGCTCTCATACAGATATTTAACTATGAGCTCCAACTTCTGCTCCACTACTTTGAACAAATTATGTTTTAAACAAAGTTGAAACAACAGGTTTAATATTTCAGGTGTATATTTTTTTTTTGCATTGACCTGTATTTCACAGCTTAACTAGTCAATATAAAAGGTAGAATTAAAATTTTAAAATTACCTCCTCTTTTACCCAGACTTAGTCTTTTTCGATAACCACCCCCGTCCCTTCATTTCAAAGATCACTTAAGCATCAGCTTAATGTTAAGCATGCAAGAACTTCCAGGGAAGCAAACCTAGAATATACTTCAGTGATTTGCTAGATCAGGGACAAAGTTCCCAGCTGCTAGTGGGGCGCATTTATCCTAGAAATGTTTTCAGAGGAAGCATTTTTATTTTATCCAATTTTCTGGATCCACATTCTTCATATTAATAGAATGGTTTATATTAGCTAAATCTATAAAAGTTAATTAAATAAAACTACCACATATATGTCCAGTATTTCTTAATTCTCTCCTCATTTCATGTGGAATGGCCATCTCCTGTGGTTCAGATTTCCACTGACAAACATGCAAGGCAAGATGACTGTAGACAAATGATTCACCTCAAAAGCTGTACTGAGGTGAAGCGATTGGATTTTGAGAATATTAACTAGTATGAGGGGTAGTAGTAGTACTAACTAGTTGTAGGGGTACACCAATAGAGATTTTGGGGGCTGATATCAGTAGCCGATTTTTAAGGAGGCATATTGGCCAATAGCGATCCTATTTCCAATATGTAGCCCGCCAGCTTGAAGAGCTGCATGAAACTGGTAAGTCTGTTGTGGTGTAAGGGGAGGGGGAGCAGATCAAGGCTCCTGTGGTGAGGGAGGAGTGGAGCTGGAGTAGGCACTGCCCAACTGGGTTGGGGTGAGCCACAAGACAGAGCCATGGCTCGTCCAAGAGGTGCAGTGGGGTGCGGCTCCCACTGCTAGGAGGGCATGGAAGAGTGGGCAGCATGTGCCCCTGGATCTGTGCAGGGCATGGTGGGGTGCGCTGCAGCTGTGGGCTGGGGCTGGTGCCGGGGATGAGCTCAGGGTGGGTGGCAGAGGTGGCACTGGGAGGGGTTTATGTGGAGGCTGCAGTCAAAATTTGCCATAGCGCCCCCCCTGCCCTCCCCACCCGTGCCACTACCACCTGCCACAAGCGCAGCCAAGGCCCAAGTCCTCCTGCCACACACTGGGAAGAGCCTGATGCAGCCCTGACCCAGCCCACAGCTGCAGCCCAGCCCACACTGTCCTGTGCAGATCCAGGGGCACTCCCCACCCCATTCCCTTCTGGGGTGCAAGCAACAGAGGGAGCCACCCTCCTCCCCACACCTCCAGAAAAGCCGTGGGTCCATCTTGCAACCAGGCTCCCAACTGGCCAGCGCCTGCTCCAGCCCCAGCTGTAGCCCCACTCCCTCCCTAACTGTGGCAGGTCTTGATCTGCCCCCCACATCCTTTCCCTCCCCCCTCCCCTTGCACCATAACAGATTTACCAGCTGCACACAGCTCTCCAAGTTATCTGGCCGTGCTCCTTGCTGCCTACATGCTGCGCTGCAGCTGAGCGCATGCACAGGCACTTATTGGGCAAATTATCAGCCTGGTTTCAGATACAGTCAATTTTCTTTACACCTCTTTCTTTCTGCACCTCTACCAACTACTAAGAGTTTCACTGGCTAAAGCACAGAACATATTGAGACAAAACTTTGCTAAAATGGGGTCATTTAAGACCAATATTATTCTTTCACAAACATTAATTTATCTCTATCAATCTATGGAATTTGTTCTTCTAATGACATACCAGAAATTCTATTCAAAACTCACCTGTGCACCAACACACTTTATTAACTGCTTGTATACATTTCCACAAAGTACAATGGGCTCTGTAGTACAAAGTGCTGACCATTCTGGCGCTAATACAACAAAACAATTAATCACATGCTTAATTTTAAGCGAACAAGTAGTTCCACTTTAATTGCTACTCATAAGTGTAAAGTTAAGAATTACTCAAGTGTTTTGCCAGACTTGATACAAAAAAGAACACGTTGAACTTGTTTAAAGTCTACTTAGTTTTGATTTGAAAAAGCAAGTATATTTATAAGGTAAAGTAGAAGAAAGAACCTAGAACAAACACATAATGAAAAGCACAACCATTCAGGAGTAAAGACATGAAGACATGAATTTTTCTTTGAAAAATTAATCTCTGATTATGAAATAAATTCGTATTTATAGCATACAGCTTACTAAAAAGGACAGATTTGCATTTTGCCTCTATTTCTTCAATAGGAGATAAATATCATATTTATATTTTATAATCCAAAATGAACTCAATCCTTTCAAATGGTATGCAGTAAGGGAAAAGAAAATAAAGGAAAAAATTGCATTATTTTTCTCGAACCTATTCCAGCTAAGTTAACTTCTGTTAAACTAGTATAGGAAAAACATGCTGTACTACTACTGTGGCTAAGACCACACAACTTTTTAATGGATAATTTCCAAACTCTGAAGTTCCATCTGCAAGTCACTAACAAAACCTTTGGAAATGGTAAGAAATTAGCTGCAGAACTACAGGGCTGGCAAGCCTCAGAGTCTACGTTTGGCTTCAAGCAGGAAGAGCAGTTTCAAATGCCGTTCTCCCTGTTTCCACCCCTCTATCTTGGATACACCCACCAAGAAAAAGTTATTGCTCTTTTGTTAAAAAGGATACTTTTGTTGCTGAAATAAAACACATATTTACTCTAATTTACAAAGAAATTTCAATGGCTTTAGCAAAGTCAGCCATAAAACTCTTTAGTTTTAGTAAAACTTGGAAGAAAATGTAATTCTAAATCTCTAGTCTGGTTAAAAACCAAGGTGTAAGCAACCCTACTAGGTGTAGCATAACCATTCAAACCCATTTATAATTGTAGGGAAAAATACAGCAGCAGTGTCCAAATTTAGAAAAAATGAACATCTCAGGGACCTGTATACTTAACTTTAAATCGGCATACTAAGTAACTTCTAGGAAAAGTTTAAAACAATTTGGCACAGAACAAACACACCAGTTTTATGTTGCTGTTAGACATGTTCTCCCCAAGCAGTTCAGATCCCTACAGAATAACAAGTTATCAGTTTGACATTCAGTATAAAAGTCATTTTTCATCACACTTTCTCTGCTATTTCCCACTTAAACATTCTAAGTATAGTAACTCCTTACTAAAATGCACACTTGCAAAAGAAATTATAGGCTTCTTACAGATGTAAAAAATAAAACAAGACAAAACAAAACACCCTGGCACTTTTAAACCCGCATGTCCCCGTGTCAAGCCAAGCACATGTCCAGAAGAGACATTACATTAGTTGGACCTGGCTCTCCCAACCTCTTCATAGTTCAGGCACTTTAGTGGGGCTTTTTAGGCACTTTTATCCAATAGCTGAAGTATCTGATCTATTAAGATGCTGGGGAGCTGGATCATACTAATGCAGCATTTCCCAACCTTTTTTGCCCCACAGCACACTTACCTAAATACAAAAGCACCATGGCACATGGGACATGGAATGGGGTGGGTGGAGTGGTGCACGGCCATCTGGACACCAATGGGGTGAAAGGGGGGAACGTGGCACAGCCAGCCAGAGACTAATAGGGAGGAGTGGCGCGTGGCCAGCCAGACAACATTTTGGGTTGGAGCCATGCCCCCCATCAGTCCGTGTCCACAGTAGCAGCAGACGGTGCGGCGTGGCTCCAGCCAGGCAGGGGGTGTGGCTCCTGCCCAAAATGCTGCGGCACACTTGAACTTACCTGAGGGCACACCAGTGAGCCACAACACACCAGTTGGGAAACAATGAACTAATGCATTATTGGTTTTGGTAAAGCACGTCTTCTTTTTTTAACATGTCCATCAGCAGCCATAGGGCACATCCAAATGAGCACAGTCATGCGGCGTGTGGCATGGCAAGCACATACCGCACAGTGCAGTGTTCTCTGTGCTGCAACAGCACAGTGCCCAAGCATGTGCTCCTCCATTTTTTTTCTTTAGTTTTTCTGGACCCCTGGATATCCAAAGGTAAAAGAAAAAAACAGAGCAGTACATGCTCAGGTACCATGCTTTGCTAAAAAGCAGAGCTGGGCCACTCAGAGCCACAGATGCAGCTCCAAGAGGCCCTGAGGTAAGGCTGCTAGGGCCAGCACAGTGCTGGCCCCAGCCTCCCCTACGCCACCCAAGACAACTTGCCGCCTACCGATGCACACATGGCACAGGCATTCTCCGGAGACAAGCAGTGGCAGCACAAGGAGCACCGCCGCTGCTTGTCCCTGGGGAACCAAACATCCACACTCATGTGGACGCGCCCATAATGTCCAAAACTATGACATGACAGTGCAGAGGGCATTTCAATGAAAGTATTTTTATAACTCATCTAATTTCCTTGGTCTTATTCTGGTCTTATTCCTTGGTCTTAATGTTTTCAGTGTTTTAAACTTGCTGAATATGAGATCCAACATGGAACTCATTAACTTTTCTCTGGACTTTGTGAGTATCAAATTGCTAAGAATTAAAAAGGGAAGAAAAATATTCAGGGCATGATTTAGTAAGATACAGAATATTTTAAAATGCAAAATATAACTAGGTTTGGCAAGATTCAATTTTTTATTCAATTTTTTTATTTATAAACATTGATAAACATCAATTTCACCCTACATTCACAGGCCGGTGAAAACATATTTCCATTGTCAATAATCAAGATTTATAGAAAGGGGATGTAAGAAAAATGATGGCTGATGGAGCGTGTGATGACAGGGGGAGAAGTCCAACAGAATTGTGCTGACTGTAGTTTGGAGTATAACTCCCAGAAACCCCAACAGATTGAGAGCAAAGGAAGAGCACTTGACAAAGATGTAGGAGCTATAAGCAAGCAGAGCCAGGACTGACGGGGGGAGTAGGGAGCGAGGGCTGCCCGCTCAAAGGACTTCTGGCAAAATGGCTGCTACCCCCATGCCCCTTGCCACTGGTTGACTGAGTGGGCTGCCCGTCAAATGGCCCCTCCCCTCTTCACCATTTGGCAGCAAGGGGTGGGTTTGCATAATGGACAGCCCTGCAACCAATCAGCAGTGAGGGGTCACATGACAGACAGCCCCTGCAGCCAACTGGCAGTGAGGGGCAGGGCCACTGGGGCTCCTCAGTCCATCAGAGGCATGGGGGGAGCCTGCCATGCTCTGCTCACAACCTGTTGTGGGCAGAGCCTGGCATTCTGCCCATGAAATCAAAGGGCAGTCCCCACGAAATAGGTAGGTCCCTAAACATAACAAATAATATTCCTACAGCTAATATTGCAAATAATCATCTCTCAAAGCAACATATCTGGGCACCACACTTCAAAACGGATGTGGATCCTTTGAACCTAGCTGACTTCCTGCCCCTGGGGCAGGGGGCTGGACTTGATGATCCTCCAAGGTCCCTTCCAGCCCTAACGTCCATGAAAATCTATGGATAACTTTGAGAGGGTCCAGAGGAAGGCTATTGTATGGTTAAGGGCCTGCAGGTAAAATTCTACAAGGAGAGATTGAGGAACCCAAATCTCTTCAGCCTCCGCAAAAGAAGACTGAAAGGGGATCTTGTAGCCGTCTAAAAATTTACTGGGGAGAGGGCAGCAGGGATTAGGGGTTACTCTGTTTACCAAGCTCTTGGGGTTACAATGGCCATAAACTGACAGAGAACAGACTCCAAGTATACATTAGGAAAAACTTCTTTACAGTGAAGGTTGCCAAAATCTGGTATGGGCTTCCATGGGAGGTGGTGCTCTCCCTTACCTTGGAGATCTTTAAGAAGAGACTAGACAAGCACCTAGCTGGGGTTATCTGACCTCAGTGCTCTTTCCTGCCCAAAGCAGGGGGTTGGACTCTACGATCTACTGAGGTCCCTTTCCAACCCTAAAAATCTATAAAATCTATGAACCTATATTCATCCTACCCACATGGAGAAGGCCAAGTAAAAGCTTGGAAACCTTAGTTATGACAGTAATGGAGAGAGGGTCAGGAAATAACCTGAGCTTACATCCTACAGTACAATGAACAACCAGCCATAATAGACAGAGATCCCTTCGTACAAATTAGAACCCCAAATTAAAATAAAGAGACTTCATCTAAACTAACATACCAATGTTTAATATTTAAAACAATTATCAATACAAACTTAAACTAGTTTCCTGGGAAATACTTTGTGGCAACATACTCCAAAAATTAACAGCATACTTTGTAAAATAACAACAAAATATCTATGTCCACTCATGTATTTTCCCACTAAAATATATCAGCTCTAATCTTTTCATTCTTGCTTCATATGGGGATATCTCAAACCCTTCAATATTTTTCTCTGCCACTTAACTGCTATTTCAATCTTAAATGTCATCAGAAGGATATAACATCATCCCTCTCTTGGTAACTTGTTGCTCTTAAATTTTTCTGTAGAGTCTCTTATTTAATCATTTCAATCTTTCCCCATTCAACTGTAGAGAGACTACACTTATGAGCACATATGCATCCTGTTTTTAAAATCTACCAGAGGCTAAAGCTTATAAAATGTTATTAATATAGGTAAAATGTATCTAAATTAATAAGATCTTCATCAAATAAATTCTGAAGACTATAAAAGATTTGAAACTACATTTAACATCTTGTTATTGTAAATTTTAAAAAACTGTGAAGCAGTGTACCATACTAGAATACATAGCAAGGTACATACCAAATGAAGCGTATTTACTTGTCTTCAGTCATATATCACATTTAACAAAGACATTTAAAAAAATGAAAAATCCACTATGGAAAAAGAAGAAAATAATTAATTTAAGATATCTTCCACTGCCTAACTGAATCCTATGTGTTCCCATCACAATGCAAGAAGTACCCTACACATGGTCCCACAGCACACTGGCTGGTTTCTTTTTTTAACAAATAGACTGTACATAAAGGAGTGTTAAAACATTTTCAAAATTAATTAAAAAAATCTAATTTTTTTAACACCAAACTAATTTTGTTCCGGAATGTGGCAAGCAGCATCTCAGTAAACAACCAAATTTTACTAAATCCTACTAATTCATATTAATAAAAAGTAATAAGATTATTTTACTACTGGAACCCCATTACTTTTTGACAGGCCCAACCACAGAGTGGGGGAGAGGGGGAAAATAATCAAGACTTATTTTTATTATTTTTATTTTAACCTTTCCTACTACAGTATTAGTGCTTGCTTTAACTACTATTTACCTGGCTTTATCTGTTCCACCCTGCTCCTATATGTTCTGGTTTACCTGTCAATAATGGTGACACCCTGTAAATATGCATGCACTTAATATGGGCTAAACATGATCTTCTCTTTACAGATCCATAACAAGTATTTAAACTTCCAGAGTAAATGACAGGGGAAATAACTCACAACCAGTTGTAGTACTAATACTAATCATATACAAATCAAGAAACTAAAAACTATGCATTGCATAAGAGTTTAACTAATGAATTTCAGAACAGGTGGTTTGAGTGACATAAAACAACAAAGCTTACTTTCTAGGCTTATTTTTATATCAAACTAAGACTACAGTCAAATACAGAGGGGCTTTACAAATATGCATGGCAGACAGAAAATTAATTTGTATTGGAAGTCATATAGTAACTAGTGAAAGACATCAGCTAGGCTAGACTGTTTATACTGTGGGGGCCGAGTATAGCCAGTGGGGCTGTAGATACTTCAACCGATGGAGTAGAATTAGGCACAGACTCTTAGCGGTTAAATTGAAATAACTTTACTTACACTGCTGAAGTACACGGGTACACAGTGTAGGCACCTTCGTAAAAGTTGCAATCCGGGTAGAGCTCTAACAACACACCAATGTTTTCCGAGCATGCAGGGTACAGGGTACGTCGGGACGGTCGGCAACAGGGAGTCGTTGGTGGGTGACCAAGCCTCCAATTTTGTTCCGAGATCCACGCTGAACTCTCTTCCGAAGTACATGGATTTGGGCGGAAACTGCCCTAGCTTTTATACGGCTAGCGAGCCAGTTGCTAGTCGCCAATTGCTAGTTGTAAAAAATAATTTACAACAAGCCAATAGGTAGCATGCATTCAAACAATGCGATTGCTAAGCTTGGCGGGCACTGTTCACTGCACCAAGGTTTTTTCCCGCCGTATCGAGGGATTTGTTACACTGAGGAATCACGTTGTGCTAAGAAATTCCTCTGTGCTGAGGCACTTTTAATTACTGAGTACAGACATACATAATATGCAGTAGGTTCTGTGCTTATGGAGATCACACGGGATCGGAATAATGTCCAGTCATCTTTTCTGCTTTTTCTTTGAATGAATTTACATTTTGTGAAAGGAACAAAATGGTCAATACCCCTATTTGCACAGCAGAGGTGGCAGTACAGCCCTCTGTCCTGATCCGGGGCACCGTTTCTAGGAATTAGAGGACAGGGCAGTTTCTATGTCTATTTAGTTCTTAACTCCTTTCTTGAGAATGCCAATTATACCACTAGCTTTCATTGTGATTACTTCAACTATGTGAATACGTATCCAATGGGTGCACCTACATGTTGCCCTACTGCGACACAGTCACACATTACATCATTGTACAGTGCACCACGGCGATGTAGCAATCACATGGGTGATTGCCAGCTATGTCACCAGAGCAGCATACTCCCATGGTATAGCACACCACTGCCATGACATAGCAGCAAAATCTAACCATGTCCCAATGCACACAGCGCAGTAACCATCCATACTGCGCCATGCTTAGGCTAAGCATAGACTAAAGTCTGGTGCTGTAGCATAGCAACGTGTAGATGCACCCAATAAGAACGGAAACCACTTAAGTGCCACTATATGATTATTTAAATTTACTATCAATTTGGGAATAGATAATGACTTAATGATCCCAAAAGAATAAGGGACAGCATGACAAAAGAATAAGAAACAGCATGTTTCACCAACCCTGTCTAGAACCTCCTTCCTTATCTCCCTACTGTTCTGAAAAAGGAGTTGACTGCAGCTGATCTATATACTGTGCTCTCGGGCATTTTGAGGGGCAGACCAAAGTAGAGCTTCCTCCTGCCCATCTACTTGTGGAGGAAATGGAGCAACTATGTGAACTCTTCCCAAGCTACATGTGATGGAAATAGATGGCACAAAAGTAAGAGATGCCATTGTTGATTATTTCCTTGGGGCTTTATAAGCCAGGCCACATATTGGTCTTTAGGCTGGATTTTAATGAGTGATTTAAAAACTGAAAAGTTCTGTATCACACTAGGGATCTGCTGAGCCACAAAGCTCCCACCAACTGCATCAGGTCTTAAAAGTTCGGGCGTATCTCCATTTAGAATCTATTGTTTCCTGTTTTCATAAAAATTCAAAAGTAGTGTCTCAGTTTTAACCATAATTTTTCCAGGAAAAGAATAACAAGATTTCTTTCAAGCCCAGTATTGTAAATTCTCTTCTTTTATCATCCTTTTTCTTCAAACAAGTTTTCTTCATTGCTTGAAAATTTTTAACTTTCTATATTCCCTTGAGACCAGTTTTTCAAATAAAAGCATAAAGTTAAATTCTACACAAATATTCATATAAAAATTGAATTCTCGGTTCCAGAATGATACCCTTTTATTAGACCAACTGGAAATAAATTGGAAACTGCGTATTTCCAGTTGGTCTAATAAAAGGTATCATTTTGAACCAAACATTCTATTTTTTTGTATGTCTTTTTGTCTCAGACCAACATGGCTACCAAGTACACTCCTGAAACATGGAAGATGCCAAATTTTAGCCAATTTTGGCTTTTAAACTTCATTAGAGAACAACAAGGAAGTTATTTTACCTTCCTGCCTGCCATCTAACACCTCCAGGGAAGGAATTCTACCTGACTAACATATCAAAGAGCTACTCAACACAGCTCACAAAGACTCTCTCATGGACCCAGAGGGACAGCCTTCCATCTTCAGCTCCCTCTGTGCAAAAATGAAGTTGATTTCCTACCTATGGGGACTTCTTACCATCTTTTATTATCCACGCTTTTCCCAGAGCCTGATGAAGGGACTTTGATCTCGAAAGCTTGCAAAAAAGGACAATTTTCTTGCCTATTTCCAGTTGGTCTAATAAAAGGTATCATTTTGGAACCGAGAGTTCTATTTTTTTGTATGGCTTTTTGTCTCAGATCAACATGGCTACCAAGTACACCCCTGAAACACAAATATTCTGCATTCATGTGCACAATCAACAGGTAAGTATGCATGTTTTACAGACACAACATTAAAAAGGTCACACATCCATATTTAAGCTTTTTGTACCTCCATAGTAGATTTAAAATATTTGTGCCCTATTCTCACAGGCTTTTGTAAAAGCTATAAACGTTGAAAAGTAATTCTATGCATGCTGTATATAACACTAAATTTCACATCCCCGTTTTTATTTATTTCATCAAATCCAAGATCCAAAGTCAATGAATGTCAAGCACTAAGGAAATGGATTCTCCTTCCAAAACAGACTGTCAGGTGCAAAAATAAGATCTTCATTGTTTTGGTTGGGAAGAATGGCTGTGTTACTAGCTTTCTTGATTTTTCTCTTTCTTTCTTTTTTTAAGAACCAGTTAAACAGTGCAGAGTATCAAAAGGAAAACAAAACTGAAAAAGAGAACATACAGGGGAAGAAAAGTGAAGGCTTTAAAAAAAGAGAGAAAATAAACATTACTGTATTATGTTTAGTAAAATATCCTAACAGATGCTGATTCCTAGGACCAAAACATCCCACCATGTTTTAGTAATTTTTAAACTATCACGCACCTTTTTAAAGCAAAGGTGGATTGGGTGGATGGGGGAGGGAGAAAAAAAATCTCTTCATCATACTATATGTTTTGTTTACTTAAAAAATAAGGTGATTTTGTCAAAGAGTAAGCAGCATGTCCTGTATGGTAATGATTGACAAAAGCAAGCCACTCAAAGAAAAAAACTACCTAACAAAAAATCTATACTATCACAAAATAAAAACTCTGAAAAGTCTGTGGAATGCTGTTTACTTCAGCTCTGTTTTACAATCACTGTTGCATGGGGAACGGATTGACTGAAATGTCTGCAGACTGTGACCACCCACACTATGGGAAGCACTATGATTAAAGAGAGTTCTGTGTTCTAGTATCTGCCAGCGCAGTCTGCTCCATGCTGTAATTATTATATTTGCAGTCTTCTTATAATCCGTTGCATGTGTTGTGGCAAGTCCCCTTACATTGTCCAACAAGAAAACCACTGAATATGAATAGCAAGTTATTTTTAATGTGCACAAATGGCTAGAAAACTGGATACTTTACATACTGGTCTTTCAAGTTTATGAAAACATTTTGACTTCTAGCATAGCTTGCAAAATAACTAAGAGACCTACCACTCAAACATTTGCTTTAACTCTATTATCTGAAGGTACAGCCCAGTTAACACATTTCACCCCACTTTTTATAATGAGTTAAGTCATTACCTTAGGTCTTTAAATTGCTGAAATTATGTGAACTGTGGATTAACCATATACCTAGAGAACATTAACAGACGACAAATGCATCTGTCTATTAAGTGTTTTCAAACGCTGAACATTACTAATGACCCCAAGATCTGAATGCATTACATGTTCTTTCTTTCTGTAAGTAGTTTTGATATTTAAGCTATAATGCTAACTTTAAAACATTAACATATCCTTTTGAATACAAGAATAAAATGTAGGACTGCCTACTAAAAACTTATATTCAAAATACAGACCACTGTCCAAAATAATGAAATATTTTTAAAGTCTTTATAACAGACTTTGCAATGGCACAGTTTGGTGATACAACACAATGAACCGGGCAATACAATGTTACTGTTTACTCAATGTACAATAGTTGGTACTCTCCATTTCCAAATAACTGTGGCAATTTCTACACATACTGTCAATAGCTGGCTCCACAGATGCTGCTGATTTGCAAAGGTTATACTTCAGGGACGGTCTGCTCTACAGAGCATACACAACTGCTTAAAAAGGATATTAGAAATAAAGAGGCAGGCTGCAAATCAAGGAGTGGGTGCAAGTTCACTTACCTCCACCCACATTAGCCCACTTCCTAAGGAAATGTATTTGGACCTCCTTTAATACATACACACCTTAGTTTCGGGTCATGGATAACCCTATATATGATTGCTCAGTGTTTACCACCAAAAATGAAACAGAGGGAAAGGAAAAACCACACAAAAGGCAAATAGGAAAAATATAAAGCTAGACAGACATACATACACACTCCACTTGCCACCAAATGTCTTTCATCTGGAGGCATATACTGTATCTCTTCACAGTGATCAAAGTGCCTGATAGTTATTTGCATAGGTTAGAAGAGGAATGACAGCTCCTCTATTCCAAACATACCAAAATGCTATGAAATCCTTAAAACCACAAGAGTGAGTCTCAGAAAGTGATTAAAAAACTTTGAACTGCGTTGGCCTCCAGGAGACTTAACATTTTCCATTTCTCTCCTGGAAGCATGCCCCCTGGAACATAAAGATTACCTCCTCCACTGTTGCTGGGAAAGAGAAAACGAACGCTCCTTTCCATCTGTTCCACCTACCCCGCTCTCCCCAATTCACATTCTCTTCTTATTAAGCTGTATTTTACCTGTGGCAAAATGCCACAAAGATAAGAAATGACACAGAGCATGTTGTAGGTATAAACTTAATTCACAGCTATTGCTAGGTTATTTCTAAGTCTAAATTTAAACTTGATGAATTTCCCCCTCCTCAGAGGTAAATACTCATTTCAAATCATGCCACTCTAATATAAATCCTATCTTTTATAAGCGAGCTTTTCTGGTCTTATAACTACCCTAAAATACATAACTGGTAAAATTTGTTTATGAATTTGATTCAAATATTTCAGTTTAGCTCTCTACCTCTCTCTCTTTCAACAATGCCTAGATAAGGAGAAAACTTTGTTTCTTGATATAACCTGTAGTAATTCACAGTCCTTTTAATAGACACATATTACCCATATATATCATTAATATAGAACTATAGTCCCATGTAGACATTATTTATTGTAAATCCAACACAATGTTAACATTATCTGGGACACAAGGGACTTGGGCCCAATCCAGCATGTGAGAGACTGGGGCAAAGGGGCCATGTCATCCAGCTGGCAGAGCTCCCCATAGGTCCAGGAATTTGGCAAAAAGACATGACAATTAATACTGCCATCTCTCTCCTGACACCAAATTTCCAGATGGGTAAGGAGCTCCGTGGGGAGGTTAAGCACCATTTATCTAAACCAATGGTGCTCAACCTTTTGGCTCCATGGGCCAGATGAGTGCCACAGGGCTAGTCTGCAAGCCCTGCATGCCAAGATCAGGCCCTGGCACAGCACCTCCGGCTCCCATGCACTGGGATTGGGCCCTCAGAGTTAAAAGGTATTCCCTCTGGCCCCCATCTAATCCAACTTCTCTGGCCCCCACAGGTGCTTCCCCTCCTGGCCCCGCATGCATGTCACGTGCCTCCCAAGGCTGGGGGGGCACGGTGACTGCCCACAGGTGGCAATGGCAGTGACTGTCAGCATGGCAGCGGTGAGCAGGGAGCTCCCGCAGGCGGCTACAGTGGTGTCAGCAGTGAGGGGAGGGTGGCGAGTGCTGGCAGCAGCAGCGGCAGCCCATCTCAGAGAGTGCACTTGCACCCGCATGCACCACCTACATGTTGCCAATGCAGCCCTGTGTGTATAGATTGGGCCCAGGGGACTTGGTGCCACCTCCTTACTCTCATGTGCCAGAATTAGGCCCCAGGGGCCCAGTGCCACCCCCATACACTGGAATTGGGTTCAAAGGTGCAAAAGCTGGCTATTCATGTTGGGGTTAGATGCCTGATTCAGTGTGCAGGGCCTGGGGCTCTGCACTGGTCCAGAAATTTGGCAGCCACCAAATTCCCAGACCTATGATGAGCCCCACTGGCTGAATGACCAGGCATCATGGACCAGATCTGGCCCACAGGCCAGGGATTGAGCACCCTGATTTAAAGTAAAACACGTCTTTGAAAAGCACAGTGACTAATGGATTCAGATGATTGGTTCAGGCTGCTAAACTAGGTACAAGTTTTTGCCATTTCAAAGAATCCTTGTCCACAAGTCTTGTCTGCTGCAGCAGGCATGCTGGTGATAATCTTGACCTCACTGTGATTGACAATTACATCATACTATATGAATTTCTCTCCAGGTGTTATTTCAATAACCTAAAATCTACATGTTTACTTCTTTTACGTTAGCTGGAAACAGACATTGCCTTTGTACCACCATAAAATTTTGTACTGAGGTACAAAGGCCAAGCAAACAGATGTCCATGCTCTTTGTCTCACTGCAAATGCCCAAACCTGTGGTTGCAACAATAGGTAGTATAACAGCAGCAGCAATAGGTAGTGCACAGGCAGCCTGGAGTTGCCTGCACTCTCCAGCTACCCCAAACAGGCACTCCTGAGGCTTCAGGGGCCTGATCCTGCATGCTCCAGGAACAGGTATTCCCAGGGCATGTAGGATTGGGCTCCTGAAGCCTCAGGAGTGCTTGCCCAGGTTCCCCCATTTGCAGACAAATGCCCCAAGAACCTGGGCATGGGATTCCTTGGGCATGCATCTACAAGTTGGGAAACTGCCCTTCTTTGCAGTTGTCTAGGAACAGTGGAGGCCCAAGCCTGCAGGACAACAGGAAACATCTGTGTCTGGGGACAGATGCTGGCACAGCTGATCCTGCTCCAAAGATGAAGTCTGTTTATAGTCTTTAGCTCAGCTGCTCTGGGTCTTTCCAAAGCTGCTCAGAGCCATACTCTTCTATTGTTTTTTTCCTCAGATCAAAACACAAGCTATTTAAATGCTTGCTTATCTCTCTATAGTCAACAATTACATTTTCCAGCAAGGAACATTGAGTACTGAACACAACTTAAGTAGCTGTCTGCGGAAACTTTCCCAAAGGGGCCATTAAATTCACACAAATGCGCTCTGTTTTTTCTAAGAACAACTATCGGAAACCTGATGATAACACAAAGAAATATTTAGCATGAGCTGTCTCTAATTATGTCTTCTCTTTAGGTACAGGAGAATATTATCTTTAACCTATTTATTTAAATATCTGTCTATACATAAGCCAAGTGTTCTTTTTTTCCTCAATAATGTTCAGTGAGCTCGCTCACTCTGTTAATTCTCTCCTTGCCCTACAATTTCTTAAATAACAGGTTGTCACACTCCTTTTTAACGTCTGCCTTCTGGAATTTTCTTAGGACACAAACTGTGGTTGGGCTACTTCAGCTCTATTTTATACTGAGCTGGACATTATCTCATTTCCTAGAAGACACCCTGAAACTCTTTCCCCCATCTCATCAATTAATGCACTCTCTTGATATGTCAGAAAGTATCATTTTAATTCATTCATGATTATTTCCCCTTTGGTATTATGGCAGATTGTATTTTTTCCATTTTCTGCTACATATAGTACACATGCTACTTTACTTGATATTAGCTCATCACTATACAGTCTCGTGAGGGCGTAACAGAATTCATTCCTTGATGCTAAGATGCTGGTAATAACATATGCAAAGGCAGAGTAGATAGATGAAGTCCCTGAGGAATGCAGAAGGGCTAATAGTATGCCTATCTTTAAAGGGGTACAAGGAAAGATGGAAAGAATAAATGGGAACTTATAAACTGGTTAGCCCAACTTCAATACCTGGGGAATTCCTAGAGCAAGTTTTGAAAACAGTCTATTCAGAAACATCTGGAGGAGGAGATGATTATTGGCAGTCACTATGAATCTCTAAGAGCAAATTATGCCAAACCAACTTGATTTCTTTCTTTGATAGCATAACTGGCTTAGTGAATAAGGGGTAAGGTGGCAGACATGTCATACATGAACTTTAATAACCAGCATTTGTGGTAGAAGTGATATCTTTTATTAGATCAACTAGATTTTTGCAAAAAAAAATTCTTTAAATTGCAAGCTTTCAAGCGCAAACACCCTTAATCAAGCATCAGAGAAAAGACTGTAAAAGTTCTTCTGGGGAGAAATGAAAGTTCATATTCCATAGGAGGGTGGAAGGTGGTAAAATCTCCTGATGGAAAAGTTCATTTTATATGCAGATTAGGATCAGAGAAAAGTTGGAATGGTCTGTTTACCTTGAAGCTGTTTGATAGATGTATTCATATTTCCTTCTGGTTATGGTGTTCTGTATTTCCAAAATGAGCACTAAGAAGAGCCTGCTGCTTTAAGGGAAGAAGCAGCCTCGCTAAAGAGCCCTGCAAGCTAGGCAGAGGTCCACAACTGCAGGTTGCCCGGGCAGCAGGCTAATGGGGGAATTAGCTGGCACCTACACACAGTCAGCTGACTGGAAGGAGGCAGGGCTCTGGCCACATATAAGCCCTAGGGCTGGGGCTAGCAGGGGTTAGTTCTCTGGCAGCTGTCAGGAGAACGAGCTCCTGCACAAGACAGTTGCCCAGAGATGTTTGGTTGCCTGCTCTGCTGCCTGCAAGACTAATAGGGCTCCAGAAGCTCATAAGGTACCTGGGGCTAGGAAGCACACAATACTCAGGGAGAAGTTTGCCTTCTTAAAGGGACAGTGTGGCCTCCATAGTTATTGCTGGGTTATAGTCCAGGGGCTTATGTTTACATTGTCATCTGCCCCGGTGGTTTTGCGATGAGGCTATAAGGAGAGGTAGAGGCCTCATTAGTGCTCAGAGGGGGGCACACAATTGTGGACAGTCCAGCACAAGAGGGGTGCAGCTGCAGAGGCTGGGGAGCCCAGCGCCAGAGGGGCACAGCAGACAAGGGCCAGAAGCCAAGTAACGAAAGGAGATTGATTAACAGCTAGCGCCTCAAAGCTGGGCCCAACTAGAAGACCTAGTTACATAACAGGTAGGGAGGCTGAGACCCCAACAGAGGGAACAATATTCATATACCATCTGCGAGGCATGGGGTGTGGGAAAGGAAAGCTTTTGGAGTCACACATCTAGCCTATAAGGCTTAGGGTGTCCCATAAGACACTGACTCCGAGTGGCACCTGTCAAGGGGTCGAAGTATCCGCAGGGTCTAGTGGGGTTCAACAGGATCATGGCTGCACAAACTCATGGGCAGCCTCCCTACTTATCTTTATCAACAAGATGTGGCAGAAAATATTAGAAGGTGCCAGCAGAGTGAAGCTTGTACAGTCACGGAGCCCTAGGAGCATCACGGCCATCGCTGGGGACCCTGCACCAGGACATGTTTTTTACACAAGTGATTTGATTGACATGAAGGGAGGGAGACCCTCCCAATCTGTTATAGGACTTGTCTATTTTTCATTACAATCTCCTTAGGGGAAATTGAGTACGTCTTCCATTCTATGCACATACAGTGCTGCAAACGATGAAGCCCAGATCTTGATTATGGCCTTTTGGCACTAAAAATGTTCATACAGTCATCATCACCACCATAACAATGAATAAAAGCAAAAGTATAATTCTCTAGCTGCAATCGCTATTCTCTAGCTATCATCAAGGAGAAACACAAATGAGTCCTGCCACATAGATTCAGATACAGCAATTGTGAAATAAGTTTGTCTACCCCCTTGAACTGGTACAAACAATGCAGGGGGGAAGGGGGAAAATCCACCAGTACTGAATTTTTCTTCCAAGCAAACACCATAAGAATGCAGGGATTAAAAAATAATACCACACAAACTGAAAAGTAGCATGCTGTTTGTAGTTTCAGAGACTATGTTATTAATTGAAATAATTCTGTTTCCTATAAAAAAAGAATGATGCAACTGGAACACTATATTAAAGAGAGAGAGATCTGTGTATATATAGAAAATACAAAGAATGCCATCTACTGGAACACAGAAATGAAGAGCACTGTTCATTAGCTGGTAGATAGTTATCACTTTTCAGAAGTAAGCAATAATGCTACTATTTTCTATTGCAAATGACTTCCCAAGTGCAGCTCTTAACAATCTTCTCTTTATCTTTCGCTTTCTAAGGGCTTAACTGGCTGTGTTAAGACAGAAACATACTCACTTTTCTTCCCTCAAATAAAACTTTTCTCATGAAAATTGACAAGCAAGGAAGGAAAGTATAACAAAATACATACAATATTTTATTCTCTTTCTCCTTCCATTTCTCATCAGTGATATGTTGGATGAAAACGTAATCTTAGACCACAGGTAGGCAAAATACAGCTGGTGTGATAAGCAGCCACCTGCAAGCAGCCAAGTGAGTAGAAGGTGACCAGGAGCCAGAGTAAGAGTCCCACGTGGTTGGGCAGGAGACACCCAGCTGCAGCTTCCCACCCAGTGCCTGACTGGGTACGTGGTGCCTGGCAAGCGTCTGCCCTTCCCTGCACTACCTGCTGCCTGGAGCCGTGCAGCAAGGGCAGGAGGAGGACGAACCACTGAGCAGTCCCAGGTGGGGTGCTGACCAGTGCCCAGGTGGCTGTAGCCACACTGGGAGCAGCCCTGCCAGGAAGCTGTGTGCGCTAAGCAGGGCTGGGGCTGGGTACAGGCAGGAGAGTGGTGTGGGCTCCTCCAGATAGCGTTCAACCCCATGAGGAGTACTGTGAGGGCAGCTGTAGCCACATGGAGGGTGGGCAGAAGATCATACCTGCTCCGTGTCACCCAAGCAAGCTCTGCTCATGGTGCTCCATGACATTGCATACATTTTGACTTCCACTTCACTCCCATACTTGAGCTATACTGTTCTTTCCCATTTCCAATGATTCCTGTTTCTTCATCAGCCTAAGATGTGTGGCAAACATCCCCAAATATTTCATCCAGAATCCCTCTGCTGCCCCCACCCTCAGCCTGTCACATATGGTTAGTGGGGCCCTGCCCTTTGTGAGGTGAAGGTGAACCAGGTTTCCCTGCACTTCATCTGCATATGAATTTTTGATGGATCCCAGGATTCATGACGAAAACACTAGATTCCAGTAATGAGTGTGGGGTGGTGCTAATTATCACATGGATTATGGGGGATACCTGGAAAATAACAAATTTACGAATCATCCATATACAGAATCTAATGGGGGGGCATTGTCTTATATTTTGGGTCATCTTCAGTAAATATGGTAATTACTGTTCTTGTTGGATGCAACCAAACCTGTCAGTGCAAGTGCAGCTCCTATGTGAAAATATATATACGCAGCATTTTTAGTCCAACATTGGGAGATTACCATTTCTGAGGTGAAATCTATTCATCTTCACAGTACTTCAGCTTTACACTTTATCTATATGGTAAATTTACTGTGCCCAGCCAGAAGGGGTGATTCAAACAAGCTCCAGGATCACTGCCTCCAAAAGTGGCAATGTTACTGCAGCCACACTGCCATGGGCATAATAATTAGCAGAGGGCTCAACTAAGTGGCACTGTATTTCGGCAATGCTAATTAACCTGCCCAAACCACCACCCAGACACAGCAACATTGCTTTTAGTTTAGGAGACAACCCACCCAAAGCAGTGCCATGTGTTTGAGACACTTTTGCCAGGAATTAGGCATGGTTTTAGACATCCTTAACAGAGTAAGAATGGCACACTTATCCAGCAGTTACGTGAAGCAACTGCTTTTGCATAAAATAAAACACAAATTGTCCAGTATACAAAAAGCAAATTACTTAAAACTCATTTTCCCTTAAACTTTGACATGGGTGCAATATTGGGGATGAAAGGTTACTGTTTCATTAACTGAAGCCAACTTAATTAAAATTGTAGTTTAATGAAAAACCCAAGATGATCATAAAAAACCCAGGTCATCCGGAGAATATCACTAAAAATCTCAAACATCCTGTGCTTAATTGGCAGTAAATTTCTTGATCTGGCCTACCGAGGAGTGGCAACCCACTACAAAACACTAATACAATTCAAGAGACAGAACTCCCTCTAAAATAAACTAAATAAATATATAAACTTAGCAGTTGTGAAAAGAACTGGGTGGATAGAGTGTTCTCTATAGTCCTTCTTCCATACAGGGAAATGCTGTTTCCATTCTGATGTTGTTTTATGTTCCCTGTATTCACTCAAGTGAGTTAAAGTAGAGGTAAAGGTAGGCTGAGTTATGGGGTGGAAGGAAAGTTATGGGACAGAAAAACATTTTCAAGTGTGTTTTAAGCATTTTGCATTAAAAAAATGCAAAGGAGTCTCAAGTCACTTTCTGGTGAAAACCAAGATAGTGCAAAGAATTCTTAATTCCAGCAAAATTAGTAGTAAAACGTGTTTCTGGTGTTCCTTGATCATGCAAAAATAATCCTTTTTTAAAAAGTAAATGTCTTTTCTAGTAGCTTACAAAAACTAATGAAGTTCCCATAGGCAAATACTGTCACTCTGCTGAAAACACTGTCTAACAAAACGGTGGTCCACTACCCATAGTGCTATGCTAAGATCCTAAAAGGCTCAAAGGTATATTTTAAATTTACTCCTTGCTGATAGTGTGCTCCCTGCTGTGCAAAGGAGAGGAAGAGACAGCCCCCGTTCACCACAATATGCATTTTAACCTGCTACTCATGCAACAGGAGGACCCTGCATCCAGAATGATCACAAAACTACTTCACTATTAGTAAAGCACTTTAGTACTCACTGGGCACATCCCAATAAGCACACACATGCAGCAACATGAGTTTCCAGCTATTATTTGTCCAGCAGTACATACTTGTGCCACTATCTGTCCCCAGGTACGCCCTGCACGTGTGCTCCAGGGCACAGCAAAGTGACCTGCGTGGGGTAAGGGAGGCTGGGGCTAGCATCTGTGGGTCCTGGGGGCCTCCTGGGGCAGCAACAGCAGCAGGCCAGTGTAAAAAAACCCACCATGCTGCAAATTAGCAGTGTGGCAAATGAGCGCATGTGCACTGCATGCAAGTTACGGTGCCTCAAACAGCTCTGAGGCACCCCAAACAGCACATACACACTCATTGGGATGCACTACCAGATCCATCTACACATGCCATTAAAGCGATGCAATAAACTCTGGTCCAGTTTGCACTAGTGTTTATCAGAGTGCCTTAATGGCATGTGTAGCTGGCTCAAACTGCTGTGGTCTTGGGTGCATGTGCAGACACTGCACCCAGAACCACAGCAGTTTGAGCCAGTGTGGAGAAACCTTAGGCTGGCAGGGAATCCAAGGGGTCATGGGGTTGACTGGGGCACAAGATTGCCCCAGCATATGGAGCCCTGTGGCTACATAGTAGGCAGGGGTTTGGTCCCCTGCTGACTGGGCTGACTAGGTGAAATGCATGCCCAGGTCAGTGTTTACATGTGTATTTAGGCACAATTGTTTTTTGCTGCCATAAAATAGTACTGTCCCTAACAGTACTATCTTATGGCAGTGAAAATTAGTTTGCTGTGGTCTAACAGCATTGCACATGTAGACTGTGATGCTTTACACTGCAGCAAATTAGTCTACTGAGCAGCTAAGCACATGTGTAGATGCACCCACTAACAGATGAGTTATGTTCAGGCATTCATACACAGCCCATTGCAAGTTCCAAATTAAGCCAAATTTTATATCATCAAATTAGACAAAAATGCCAATATTAATGTCCTCAACCCTATTTACAATATTTAATGGATATTTAAAACTTTCATACAGAAAGCTACTCCAGATTTAGGAACTTTAAGAAATTACTTGACATAATTAAATAAATTATCCAAATCATAGTTTTAACAATGAAATGTGCGCCTCAAATATGGCTTTTCAAATAAAATGATATCCAACAACATAGGTGACAGGAAAATATTTATGGATTTATGTGAAAGAGAACAAACACATAGAATTCTAGTTACATACAAGTTACAAAGCATTAACAGAATTAGTAGAAATATTTACAAAACTGCATTGCAAGGCAGTTAATAGAACATGGCTTTACTGAGTCTGTAGATACTCAGAAGAACTGCACAGTTCCATAGAGGAAAGCTCAACAACAATGCAGGCCATTAAAAATAACAAGCAGTTATTGACAGACCTCTAGCAGTGTTGACAGACCTCTGTCTTGCAGTTTTATCCTTTAAGATGCTTACAAGGTAGCAATGCATGAAAAGAAGGTACTTTGCACAAAGGAAAAAACCTAATAAGGATTGAGGCAACTGCAGAATATTTCCTTGCTTCTCTCCCACTGCTTTTCCCAACTTGTAATAGGGAACCCTAGCCCTGGTACTAAAAAGCGGAGTGGCATCCTTAAGGACAGAGGTTTCAGAGCACAGCCTGCCGGCAGAGCAGGAGTTAAATGGTAGCCCTGCAAACTGGTCACCTGACTGTGGATGTCATATGACTGAGAAAAGGCTCAGGCCAGAGCTATATAATCCCTGGGCTGAGCTAGCTGGGGCAGATGGCCAGACCTGGTCGTTGGGGAGTGCCCAGAAGACTAGAAGGAAATATCTCTGCAGGCGGAGGGAAAAGGACAGAGGGACCCAGAGAAAAAGAGGTGCTTGGAAAGCAGACATTCTGCCTCTACTGCTTTTCTTCTTACACTATAGCTCAGGGGCTTAATGTTATGTTGTAGTTTAAACCGGCAGTTTGGGCTGGGACTGTGCGAGGCAGTACAAGGAGGTCCCATTAGTGCCCGTGGAGCACGTGATATCTTTGAGCCATGCCAGGGCCTGAGTAGTTACTGAGCCTGGAGAGAGCAAAAGGCACAATGAAAGACAGGGGCCAGGCCCAGAAGCCAGGCCTAGAACAGTGGGCTGGGGCTGTGAAACCAGGCGGAGTAGAGGGGCTGAAGCCAAGAAGGCTAAGACCCCAACAAAAGGGAAAATGAAAGGCCTGGAGTGGCCTGGAGATGCCGGGATAAGTGTCCTATCTGACTGGAGATTCAAAATCTGCAAGGCATGGGGTATGGTGTAGGGATGGTATGGAGCCATGAAATTACCCCTTAAGGCAAGAGCTCCACACCTCTGGGTATTCTTTGGAGTGAGGCCAGATCTACCCTGGGGCAGCCTCCCCTTTGAGAAACAGAAGGAACATCAAGACATGGCAGGAAAGCAAAGAGAGACTGTTCCCAAAGAAAGTCAGAAAAAAGGGGAACTCTGGGGTGCCTCCAGGGGTTTTTGACTGCCCTGGGGATGGTGCCCTGTTACATAACTCCAAAGAAAACTTCTTAGTAAGTGCATGTGGCTTTCCAAAGTAATGCAACTAAATAAGGCTACTAATCTTTATGAAAAAAAATGTAAGTGTTTCACATGTATAAGATTATACCGGAAAGAAAAGCCTGAAGGGCTTTTAACAACAGAATATTACAGAACTGGTCTTTTGTTTCTGGAACATCAGCTCAAGAATAACTTGCAGCATGACTGAAATTAATCTGGCAATTCTGCTTCAGTTCCACCAGGCAGCAAGCCCATGTTACTACCACACATACTGCATGTCTCAGAAATCTTTGCTTAGAGCAGGCCAGATGTCAACTAATGTTGAAATTAAATCACTTTCATTCCTAGAGAGTGGTTTCACCAGGTCACAGTTGATTACATGGGTGAGAAGTCTGTAAAGGTCTGTAGGTTACTGGAGGTCCATAGCCTACTATTTGGGACCCATTGTTTTAAATAGTTAAGTTGATATTGCCATGTTTTCTTGCATACATGACACCTTTCCCCAAAAATAAGCTGCTGGAAATTAGGAGCAAGTTTATAAATGAGGAAATACAGTAACAGCAGTTTTTTCAGTGTAAGACCCCAGGTTTTACGCTGTATGTGAAATGTAAAAGTAATGCTATACATGCTTCACAATCTGCATGTTGGACTTCTTTGCTGCTGCTACTCAGTTACTTACCAGCATGATCAAAGAAAGATCTTTCCCCCCCGCTCATTCTGCCTTTCAAAAACAAGGTATCTTAGTTAGGACCATGGTATATGTGACAGAATACGGTACTTGTTAAAGATAAAATGCAATTAATTTTATGTTAAAAAACACAATATAATAATCTCTTTCAGCTGTTGACGACGTGTAAGGAGTGCACAAGGTTGCACGTATACACCCTGAGCATGGCGGTGCACTCCCACCACTGGCCACTGCTGTTGGCAGTGTCTGCGGGTGGTCACCAACCTCCGGTCAGAGCTCACCACCTTCGACAGCACCATGACCGCCTGCAGTAGCTCCCTGCTTGCCACCACCATGCTCCCACTGCCAACAGCGCCACCACCACCTGTGGGAGCTCGCTTTGCCCCCCGGCCTCCAGGGGCATGCAGCGTTCATGATCTTAGCGGTTCCCAATCTGTAGTATGGGTACCACCAGTAGTATGCAGACAACCTGTCGGTGTTATGCGTTACCAGATTTATTTTAATTACTTTATATGATAAATATTTGCTAGTGGTACTTAAGGTTGAACTGAAAAATTTGCTGGTAGTACTTAAGGTTGTATCATTGGTAGTTGCACAAATCTGCCAGAGTTTGGGAAGCACTGCTCTATCTCCACGTATTTGTCCACAGATAAAAAGGAAATATGGAGCTGTAGGTCCTTCTTTCCAGTCTTCCCCACTTGTGGGGATTTTTTTTTAGCACCATCACTTATAGAGCAGACACAGAGACCTAGTGCAGAAAGCACATAGAGTGAGTCTTCTGTCAGTCTTAGGTGCAACCTGCCTATGGTTGTGTGTCATGTAAGAAAACTCTTTGGGAATCCAGGTAAAATCCATCACCTCATCTTTATAAATATACTTAATATAAATGCCAGTAAGTGATCTATGTGGGTAAGTATCTAAAATTAGAATGACAGCAGTTCTTTTAAGGCATCTTTACACATGCTCGGGGGGGGGTAGGAGCTCTGAGAGCTGCTCTAATTAATACCCATAGCATCTCATGTATTCAATATCCCACGCTTCAAAGTAGCAGCAGGAGAGCTTTAACTAAAGCTCGTTTGACAAGCTTTAGTTAAAGCTCTCCACCACCATTTTGAAATGTGGAGATGCTGAATACACAAGACACAGAGGCTGCTGGAGCATGCTAGTTAGTATGCTCTAGCAAACCTGATTAATCAAGTCTACTCCAACATGCTGTAATTACAGTGTATTGGAATAGCTTCTTTGCATATCTACAGGCACCCCAGTGCCTCATTTAAGTCCGTAGGACTTTTGGCACAGATTCCAATTATTTCTGATATTTTACTAATGTTTTCTAAGAAGCAATTTGCACTTTTTTCTATTTAGTGCCCTGGGGCTTCTTTGAAGGCAAGATCCAGCCTGGGGACAATGGTGGCAGGGAGCAAAGTTGGGGACAGTGGAAGTATCAGCTGCAGGGATGGCAATATCAGGGCAGGGTAAGCAAGACTAATAGTGTAGGCCTTGCTCTCCCTCCTATTGTCAAAGGCCATGTTCACCGGGGCACCCAGGCCACAGATTCTGAGAAAGGCCCCATCCCGCTATGGCAATGCCTCTCAACTTCTGGTAGCTCACTGATAGCTTGGCAGGCCAGATAAAGCAGCTCTGGGAACTGTATGTTTGACATCCCTGTCAGAGTATTCCAAAACAAAAGACAAAGTTTAAAGTTGAGGTTCCCACAACAAATACATCTCAGCTTCTTCTGTATCTATCTATATATATATTTCTGTAGTTCTATATCCTTTTTAATATGTAGCTTCTGAGGGAAAAATAAGGTCAAACATACAAGAAGTTGATTAATGCATCCAAAACTCCTACTGTCTCAATTGACTTTTCGTTAAAAAAAATGAATTTGACAACTCTCAAAATCAACCCTTCAGGGCAAATTGTTTCCCATGTGCATTGAGTATGAAAATGGCGAAATAATTTCTGGTTCATGTTTGCAAAAGCCCAGACTTGGGACTTAATTACATCATATTCACCATTAGCTGCAGGGACGATGTCATAAGGGGTGGTGGAATAAATAATTTATTTTGCCTACCCAGCTTTAAAAAAAAGTGACAAACTGTTTCTAAGATGAAAATTAGATAAAGAAAAAACTGGTGGCCGATGAATTCCCACCCTCAGGCAGCATACAATGTACCTATGCAATCTCAAAATTCAAATCATGTATCAGGAAGATGTTTTTCTGAACCAAAACAGAGGAGAAAAAAGATCTACTTGCTGCCCAATAGCCATTTGGCAAGAACACTTGTGTAGCAAAATGAAATGTGAATTCTAGGGTTTCCTCAATCCGAGAGAGATTGAACGTATTATCCCCATTTCCCAAGAGAGAAGCCTAACCACTGCCAGGCTACAAAATACGTTGGGTTGCCCATCCCTCCTGCTGAAGCTCGCCACTGGCCAGAAAGGAATATAGGAATCATGGGGTCAGAAGGTGACCAGACAAGATGAAGCTTGACTGCACAATCTCCTCTCTCTATTTCAGACTCTGAAACATCATAAAAGGGGCAAAAGACATAGCTTTTAAAAGAAAAAAATGTGTGTGTGTGTGCGTGCATGTGTGCACCTGTGCACAAGCATGCGTGTGTCTGTGTGTATCCTTTACATAACACCTTTGCCAAAAACTTAACCACTTTACTGAATAATAAATCCCAAACATACGGGCTTTCAGAGCAAGCTCCAAAGCCTACTATCTCCAACAGGATCTCCAGAAGGGAGTAGGTCAGGAGATGCATGAAGTAACTAAAGTAATGCGATTATGGTTAGCCTTTAGTTATTGAAAAACTGTAAGTAAAAATTGCTAGTAAGTTTGGTGTGGTGGAAGGTGAGGGAAGGGGAATGGGAGGGTTAGATCAATGCACCAAATGAGGGGGCAGGGGTAGGCACTGCCCAGGCGGGGCATAGGGGGTGGAGCTGCAGGTTATGGGGGCAGGAGGCGGTTCCCCCCACTGTTTGTACCCTAAGGGCATGGGGGGGGTGCCCCCTGGATCTGCACATGGCAGGTAGGGGTGGACTGCAGCTGGGGTTGTGCGGAGCTCTTCTCCGGGGAAGCTGGGCTCAGAGTGGGCGCCAGCAGCACTGGGAAGATACTACATCCACCCCAAATTTCGCCACCATTTCGCTCCCAGCCACCCAGCACAGCCCCAGCTCAATGTCCTGCCTCCACCCACGCACCAGGTGGCTGGCAGCAGTAGTGCTGGGAACAGAGCAGCAGCGAAATCTGGGGTGGATGCAGCATCCTCCTAGTACCACCAGCGCCAACTCCGAGCTCAGCCCCTGTCAAGAATAACCCTGTGAGGCACAGAATAACCAGCTGCAGCCCAACTCTGCACAGATCCAGGGGGCACACCCCCTACCCCATGCTCTCCCAAGGTGCAAGCAGCGGTGGGAGCTGCCTCCTCTCCACCCCACCCCATGCCCTCCCAGTGTGCAACCAGGAGTGGGAGTCACCTTCCCACTCCATGAGCCACAGCTTTGCCCCACCTCCCAGCCCTACCTGGGCAGCGCCTGTCCGTGCCTCTTCCATCACCGTAGGGGGCATTGATCTGCCCTACCCCCCACCGGCTCCTTCCCTCCCCACTCCCCTTCTAGCACACTGCAGCTGCAGGCAGCTCTCCATGCTGCCAGGCTCTGCTCTTCGCTGCCTGAGTGCTGTGCTGAGGCTGCACAAGCATTTATCAGACAAATTATTGGCCCCATGGGGCCAATATACAATTCAGCCAGGTTTCTTTGTATCAGCACCTATCTGATATTGGACCAATGTGTTGGTGTACCTCTAAAAACTATGCTGTTAGCAAAAACTAACAGATACATTATGTCGGCTCAATAACCTACTGTCTACAAGGCTTAGCTACTGTAGAGCTCCATTAACTGTTGGTATTTTTATCATACCAATTAAGGTATGATAAAAATTAGGGGTCTCAAGTTGTGCATGTATAAGTGCAACAAAATGCTACTCATGTAACATGATTTGTTCTAAAATATAGATACAACAAAGAATTTAAGCAAATACCTTTTTGCATTATGTAATTTAAATACGTACACGCTTAAGTTATTTGCTGGTTCAGAATGTAAGCACAAAAAATGTGCATAGATGTGTGCCTATATAAAAACTCTATATCCAGCATAAAAGTAGTTAAGGATTCACTATGCTTTGTAACTCACTAAATATAACTCTGCACATAAGATTTTTTTCACTAGCTGTCTCTGAAGAAAATTTGGATACAATTAGTTTCTCCAAAGGAAAGAGAGATTAAACAAAAGGAAAAAAAACAAAATTACAGAGCAAATATAAATTGTTTTCAAAACAAACAATGGCATTTCTCCAGATTATTTATTTTACCCTAATTGAAAGGTTCTCTTTTATAGCACTCTCTTTCCCTTCTGATCTGTGGTCTTTATTTCTTACTTACAGTTACTAAATTTCGGGCTCCACTGTATTAAAGACCATTAAGATTATTCTGATTTAAACACCACATCTTTTTAACATTCAAAATGACAGACTAGCACAGATTATGTTAGAATTAGAATGGAATACATTTCAACACAATATGTATGGAGGCTGTTTTTGGAGCGGTTTCTGAAATGACACACTGTCTCTATGCTGTAGATGTAGCACCTTTAAATAATCAATTTAATTCAAAGCAGTCTAGGGGAGGATTCATTCGCTTACTCGTATCCAGCTGTTGGCCTTCAATTCCACAGGGCTCTGTGGTTCACTGCTGTACAGACAACATAAGCACCATATTAGAGTCTTCTGGCTTTCATCTACAAGGGGGTGGGCGGAAGCAAATAGGGTAACATTTATAAAAAACTCTCAAAACGAAGACGCTGAGTTACAACTCTTTATCCCAGATAAGTTCAAAATATCCATGACCCAAATATCAACTTTAGCTCAGTGTATTCTCAGTATTCTATAAAGTTCACATAACAAACTTAGTATTATTCATATGTAGTTTTAAAATAATGCATGGTATAGTGGGTAGTAATTTTTTAGCTAATATTTATATACAGTATTTTGCTTTGATATGATTAGCCATAACTAAAGTCACTGTTAGGCAAAATTCATTACCACTTTGTTACTGAAGCTTACATGAGTAAATCAAGTTTAGTTCTGGGTGCCAGGTAACTTCTCTCTCTTCTGTGCCACTACTACCAGGCCTTCTTTTCATGATGTTAAGGGTCTCATAGGCTTTCAGTTTTGGATTGGCAAAATCATTCATTATTAGGGTGCCATCTTAGGGTCCTATAGGGGACATACTAAGACTATACATGCATTGGAAATCTGACTTTTCTGCTGCACACCACAGACAGACAGGCATTTATTCAGGAGGATTTCACAATCTAGTTGTACTACAACTTCCTCTTCAGGATCAGAGGAATGGTGTGGCGAATGGATAATGGGAAAATGCCCAATAAGTCTAATACACAACACAGTTCTACTGATCCATAATAGTATACGTGTGAGAAGCAACAAGTAATTTCCAGTACTGCTTCATACCCTGAAGTACTGCTCCTGTCCAGGTTACAAAAACTATTTCAGGCTAGAACTGAGTATCGAGATTCTAATGCGTTTCAGTAAGTCAGTATGACTATGTAGCCAGTTCAGTCAGGAGTGTGAACAATTCCCAGAGTTTCGTTTTTAACAGGTTTATGTGTAAACTGTATAAAATATATAATTACATATATAGTTTCATATAATGTTTTTTTAAATTGTTATTTGCATAGTCTGAGAACTTGTATACCAAATTCCAGCCCAGAGTAAAAAAATTATGGGTGTATTATAAACCCTTGATAACTAAGCTTAATAATCAAAAAGTTCTGATACAATATTCACTTAAGAAGTATTTTATTCTTATTAATAAGAATAACAATGTGAAGCAGTATTACTGCAGGGGTTTTGGAAGAGGTGGAAAAAGAAATTACAGCATTACAATGATCCCCTACAATGACTTCTGCTGTGCTCAATATACTTGTCATCCAGGATGTAATAAAAAGTATCATTTAGGAGCACTCTGTTGGCAAAGTCTGCAGAGAAGAAATACAAGCACCATTAAGTAACTTCTGCATTTTTGCCAGGTGATCAAAGATGTTAATATTGATTTAAACCAGTATTTTTCAATAAATGTCCAACAAGCCTGTAGGCCATCACTGCCCTCCCACTGACTAACATATCTGCACAGAAATGGCTTATCAAACATACACAGTTAAATAACTATAATATGAGGCATACGGTTATTATGTGTATTTGATTTTTTTCATATAGGTTTTCATGAGCCTAATAATTGCCTGTGTTATATAAGATCAAAGTAATGGAGACATCTTGTGTACCAGTCACTAGAAGTTCTAAATTTTCTGGTTCTGATTTGTGCTGCGAATGCAAATGGGAATTAGCATTTGTGGATTGGCATACTTTGCAGTTTGAAAAATTATACCTAATGCTATCTCCTTCAAAAGCATCATTTTATTTAAAACAATCTTGACCTAAAGTTATTTTTGAGAGAAATTAAACAAATACATTTTTTTCTCCAAACTAGTCTTATTACACTGCTATACTTTGGGAGCTGAAGATTTAAAGCAATATAAGCCACTGTTCTAATACAGTTAATTAAAATGATCACAAAATTCTTGCACTGTTAACACAAAAATAAAAATATTTCAGTAATAAGCTAATGACACCTTGTACATACAGAAATATACAAGTCCATCTATTAAAACATAAAATATATAAACCAAATATAGTTCAAGTAGTTTCAACCTTACCTGTGTCTCCCAATTCTGCATTCCTAATCTTTTGAGAAAAATATTAAATTTAATAGTTCACAACCAAAATTGTATTCAACAAATGGAAAAAAGAGTAGGAGGGGAAAGTTACATTTTGGTACCTGTAATATTACACACAATGGTTTAATTGGAGACTTATGAATAAAATGTCCTTCCTCCTGCCCCAGTTTTTTTTTTGTTATCCACAAGGACTTTATGCACACCATAAAAGGAACTGCACATGCAATTGTTTGTCAATAACATTAATCAATAAATTACTAATAAAAGTTAAGCTGGGTAGAACCAAGAAATAAATCCAAGAAAGGAAATTCATTCCTCTTCCTGACATATCTAAGGGTGCCTTGAAGATGTTTCTGAAGTTCAAAGGATGAGAGGTTTTCCTTTCCTGGTTTGGGACTGGGACAGAAATATACAAAGAGGGTTTCTTAGTTTCTGGCCAAGACTAAAACAACTGTAAAGAATAATCGTGGCACTAGTGAGTGGAAAAAAAATCTTCCTAACACACAAGGAAGAAAAAAAAGTCAAATCCCTTAGCAAGGCTGAACTCATCATACTAACATTACTGTGTCAAAATCAGTCTGAAATGTATTTCATGGCAGAGGGACAAAAAAAGAGATTACCACTATTCACTGAAATGTTACTCTTTTAAGCAGTTTTCACTATTCCAGCATACTACTATTAAATGACAAACAAAAAGTTCTTGTTATTAACATCAATGCTAGCATATGATAATAACTGATTACTGAAAAGTTTAGCTGGCTGGCCCCTGTGCAAAAAGGACAGTGCTAGTTTGTTCTTGCTATTAGTTTGCCTTGGTTCTGAAATGAAGTTTTACACCATGAGGCTGTCACATGTGATTCCACATACGTCATCTCTTAATACATTTTTGTAAAAGAAATCTTTCACTGTGATCTATGATTAGTGTAGACAACAGGCTTCGCCAGTACTGTATTTATGTGATTCCAAAATGAGGAGATGGGTTTTTTTCCCCATTCAACATGGGGAAAACAAAGCTTTGTCTTAGAATTGAGTATCAAGTAAAGATGCAATAACTACAGTCAGAGAGGCAGCAGGAACCCACTTGGCAATGTATGGGACAGTGCAGGGCCCAACACCAAAGCATGGGGCAACACAGAGGCACAAGGCAGAAGCAGAGTGGCTCAGGAACTAGTGTCAGGGGGCAGGCAGCACTGGAGTAAGTGGCAGGTAGACCAGACATAGGGATGGACAAAGCATGTGGGGGGCAGGCACTGGGGGGGCAGGGAGGCCAGGGGGGTCATCCCCATTTTGTCCCCTGAACGCTGCCTTCCTCTCATTAAGTTAACAGTGCCTATTAAAAACACAGCACAGTCTATTTGAAGAGACTTACATTTCAAACTCCCCTTACTTAGTCATCAGAAAGTATCTTCAGAAGAATATACCACTACCAAACTATTTAGAACAAAGGGTGCTCAACACCCGGCCTGCAGACCAGATCTGGCTCCCAGTTTCCTGTCATCTAGCCTTCAGAGTTCCCCACGGGCAGTGCTCCCTTGCCACCAAATTTCCAGACCTGTGCGGGGTCCTGTGAGACAGATGGTGCAACCCTGTGCATTAGACTGGGTGTGCAGGGTGGCGTGGGGCTGAGCAGGAGCAGCATAGGACCCCAGGCCCAAATCCCAACAGGGAGCAGCACAGGGCCCCACAGCCTGATCCCAATGCTCAGTGCCCAATGCCAATGAACAGGGGCCTACCAGTGCCTACGGTGGCCATTGGTCCTGTTTTATACCAGACTACCCAGTTTTTAAACTCTTTGTCCCCTGTCTGTTTCTCGATGAGGACTGGACTGCAAAAAGTCCTCTTTTTCAGTTCACTGGTGGAAATACATGTCAATCACTTGCCCTCATGATTTTATTGGCTATGGCTAGAGCTACGGGGGTGCACAGTCCAGAGAAGCAGGATTCATAGCCAGGAAGGGAGGGAGGGAATTGGCCTTTTTGGTGGCCCCGCCCCTTGCTGCTGATTGGCCAAGGGGCCCAGCAGTCCCATCCTTTGCTGCTAACTGGTCAAGGAGGTGATGGATACACCCCTCATTGCTGATTGGCTGAAGGGAGCCGCCCCTCACCAAGGGGATGTCCTGTATTCTGGAGATGCATCAGTGGCAACCTTACCAGGGCCACATGGAACACAATTCTGGTGTGACCAGCCCAGTCCCAGACCCTGTCCCATGCCATTCATTTGGCCCACAGGGCCCAAAGATTAAGCACCAGTGATCTAGAACATGGCTGCTTTCATCATCTGTTGTCCCATTTATAGTAAGATTAAAGCCAAGATATTCTTTCAACAGTCTTTTCATGTAATTTACATTACTTTCAAAAAAAGATATGAGAAGCACATTTTTCTCAATGAATACAAACAAAATGTGTCACCAACGTTTTTCCCAGAACTCTCTGCAGGTTTCATACAAGAATTGTCTGAGATGAAGTGCAGCAAACCTCTGCAAGCTGTTCATTTTCTGTTCTACAATTCATTTTTCTTCACACAAAACTGTTCAATCACCAGTTTTTGTATTTTACTCATATGACCTACCGCAATTAAAATGCTTGTAGTTTCTATTTACGCAAAGTACTCTCAAGATGTCAATAGCTTCCTTTTCACTTTAAATGCATGGCAACATTACACGCTCTTCAAAACATCAAGCCACAACTTTCAAGAAATATGCCTTTTGGATACTTTTCATTTCCTACTTAACATGACTATTTGTATTTTTGTTCATACTTGCTGTAGTTATTTTGTACCTTGTTTTCATCTCTAGAGCAGTTACCCACTTTCCTGCTCAGCTACAAATCTCAAGGGGTGAGTGTACTTTAAGAGAAGGCAAGCTGTTTCTTAGAGAAGCAGCCTGCACATGTGCCAAGGTCTTAGAGAGACAGCAAGGGCTAGGGGACTCAGAAAAAGAGCAGAGGCTCAGAGGTCCTGAGGAACAGGTAGGACCAGGATGCCAATAGGTCTCACTGGTGTAGGAGTGGGGCCAAAGCTCAGGAAGGGCCAAAGGCTAAAAAGGGCCACAGCTGGAGACTGGTGTGGCTGGAGAGCCCATGAGTCTCAACTAGCCTCAGAGCAGAACTAGGGTCTAAGGAGAAGAATCAAAGGCCAGGAGGGACAGAGCTGGAGACCAAGGGGCCCAGAGCGCCCATAGCCCAGAGAGGGCCTGGTATAATGGACAAACAGAGCCAGAAGCCTATAGCTCATAGGGGTGGTTATGATCTGATTAGTATGTGTGACATATGCAAAGCACAGGTGTGGGTATTGGAAAGGATGGAGCACCTAATTAGCTCTTAAGGCAATGATTAGGGTCACCTGTACTCATGAGGAAAAGATCTGACTTGGGAAGCCCTGGGGCAGCCTCCTGTTTTTGAACGTATCTCATCAAGGTGTGGCAGATGAGTGCAAGGAGACATTGCCCAAAAAAGATCAAAATGGATACCAAAGAGGGGGGCTCCAGGGGCATCACGGCCAGTCTAGGAGCAGGATCCATTACAGTGAGCTGTATGAATGTGCCTGTAATAGCTGAACAACCACTTTATTTAGTGACTGGATTAGCTATCAGTACATTCATGCATCATTTTTAAGATGAAATAACGTATCAAATTAGATACATTTTACATCTATTTGCAACATTCTGTGACATTTTATTGAAAGTTGAGGCTTCCTTGATAAAATCACAGCCGCGCTCATACCTCCCCAGTAGCTCAGGACTGCAGGTACTGCCATGAGACTGTGTGCATTTGTGCTTTTCCAAGATTAGCCTTCTGAATACTAAGAAAGTTAACCTTGGCTACATGCTGCTCAGGGGTGTTTATGAGGAGATTATTTTTCCTTAGAGACCAAGTTTCCTGCACTGAGTGGTCAGCCATGCGAGTTCCCCACCCCAACAGACGTACTTCTGAGGTGATGTGTATTGTGGTTTGGACATGGTGGGAATTAGGATGTATTTTCCTCCTCTATTTATTAGCATGAAACCCAGTGAATTGAGCAAAATTAGTTCCTCCCATGCTGCCTGGGTGGCCTGGCATCAGAAGTATGCCTGAATGAGCCATTTGTCCCAATGAGGAATTATGTGAAATCCACTCAACAGATGGCTGCTGCTACAACCAACAATATCTTCAGGAACACTTAGAACAGATGCCAAACAAAATGAAAATTAGCTGAATTGGAAATGTCAACTGTCCAAAAAGACCTCAAGTAATTCTAGAGAGAGGAAGTGGTAGGTATGAGTAAACAGGCATCTTTAGGTCCACCGAAGACAAAAAAAAAATCTCCCTGATCTAACTCCAGCACTTAAGATGAGAGATTGGCTTTTTAGTGTTTTTTTTTTATTCTCTTAAAAAAAGTCTGACACTTACAAATCAGTATAGAGTAAACCTCATGAACTCCATTCATTGGCATGAATTTGCCATTAGATAATGGCTCCCAATATGCAGCCCTTTTTTCTTGTTTGGGGAAAATGTAAAGAGAGACCACAAATCAACACAGTGAAGGAAAAAAAGATTTTAGATTACCTTTTCTCAGAAGTCACCTGAGAATATACATTAGTTGTTCGGTTAAGCCAGACCAGTCTGAATCCAGGTTTTCTCCCAAAATGTTCTCACTCCGCAGAAAGGACATACTATCAGACAGCTTGAGAAGATTAATTCTTGCCTTAAATCTAGAGGAACTAAGATTATCTAATTTAATCTCCTACATGATACGGCCTACAGAATTACAGCCAGAAATTCTTACATCTATTTTTCAAACCCATGGCCAAATCCATACTGCCCAATGAGCCACTAGGGAGCAGCAATATCATTCCAACTACTGAACACTAGAGAAAATCTAAAGAAGGAAGTGCAAGCAAACCTTATCTAATTACTTAAAAATAAAAAAGAATCACTAAATAACTAACTAGACTGATGAAAACAGGACTGGAAAAAAAGTCCAATGATAGACTCCATTTTCCTAGACAGGGAACTTTTTTAATTGAAACTGGACTTCACTAGGATTTCTAGACTTTGTGAGGAAAGCACAGCCAGAGAATACAATATACAGGAGGGCAGAAACTTAACCTTACAATATTCTTAGAGCTGGTACAGACCCTACACATTTTTTTAAAGAATCCTGAGTGGCATCCACAAAAAAAAGACAGGGTATGCTTATGATCTTGTTTGAAGGTCAGACAAAAAGAGAACTGTGCAAGAGACATGCCTAAGTAAGCGTTCCCAATTCTCTTCAGAGACGCACCTAGTGCATCTGCAACTGTGCTCTCATATTTTGAGCTGACAGACACCAACCCCAGCTCCATTCTCTGTGACCACTGTGACCCAATGTAGCTATCCTGAATACTGGAGAAAAAGGGCTGTGCAGTCAACTTAGAAATACTAAAATAATAATTTGCATTCCTGTCCCATCAAGTTGCTACAGATAGTGGAAGTTTAAGAAGCCCCTGAAAGGATTTTAAATAACCGGTGGGGGGAGTGACTAGAGTCACTTAAGATTTAGCAGCCCACAGAACATTTGTTGAATCAATCAAGTATTTCGGGAAAGGTCAAGGAAAAATGAAGCAAATGGTCTTCAGTAATCCTTACCTAGCAGATGTCTTGAAGGACACCTTTCATCAGGGAAAACCTACTTCCTCAGGGGCAAAGTTTTCATGAAGGGTAGTTTAGTTTGACACAACCTGAAAAAACTGCCTCATCTATTGTCTCACCCAGCTGCCATTTCCGAGAGCTCTTGCTCCACTGATAAGCTTCTCCTCTTTTAAACGAACTGAGCAGCTGGTTTACCTTAAGTCTCTTCAGCCACTTGTATGTTCAACTGAGATAATGAGGTTTTTCTTAATGAAAGCAGAACACCCCTTGCCTCCCCCCATATTCATGGTCTTAAAGGAAAAAGTAAAAAAATGCTCTAGGTACAAGAAACACAGTTTAAGTGGTCAAAGATGAAAGGGGAGTTATTTTGTTTTTAGTCTTTTGTAGTTGACTGAGAGTAGTACCAATTACAGCCATGAAAGGTACATCCTTTGAAGTGAACAGGAACAAAAGAAGGCATTAGATGGTGGGTAACTTGCTTCTTTAAAAAAACAGTAACAAAGAGCAAAATATTTACTTGGAGAGCTAGCTCAATGGCTCAGGGATAGAGCTCTCATAGGTTGGGGAACTTAGTTCATTTAGCAATTTCTCCATTCCAGGCTGATGCACCAGAATTGCTGTGAGGTAGAACATAGCCTTTAGGGTCATTTCCTTCCAGCTTTTACTTCACCCCATTCTGTATTCTCAGATAACACCACCTACTGACCAATTTGTGAGTAATGTTTCCAGTTTCCTCAGGCCTCTCCCTTTTGTGTCTAAGCACTTGTCAATTTTAATGTGTATTACTGGAAATAAAATAAAAGAAGAAACTTATTGTGACATTAAGTACAAAAGAAAAATAAGTACAAAAGAAAAAAGGACAGGAGAACAGACTCTAGTAATTTTACTGTAGCCTTTTTGCTTTTTATGAGGATACTCCAGGAATTAAAATAAGAATCTTTATTAAAAAAAACACTTCTTCGCACACTAGAATGGGGGCATTCTGGTTAAGTTAGAATGAAGATCTTGTTGAAAATAACCTGACATTCAATTTTTCAAACTTAGTATTTTGTACATTTTTGGAGTCCAAGATAAAAATATAATTAGATGAAAGAAAGTAAAAAAAAATTAGATGATAGACTTTTATACAAAGTTGTAGTATCATTCTAAAACCAATTATTATTGGAACACCTGAAAACTGAATGTTCAGTGGCCTTAACTTACTAAGCCTAAGAGTTAAAATTTCTCAAGCATGCCACAGAATACAATTGTACCTGCAGAAAATTTAAGACGCTATGTCATAACTCAGTAGATAAATGTCATTTTCCTGAAGAATCCTCCTTTGAAAAGGAGTGGATAGATTACAGAATAATAGGTACCACTTGTAATGAATGATAACATAAGTCAACTAGAGAAAAAAGTACATATTCAATTAGAGGAAAAATATGATCCATTTCCATGTTAATCCAGAAATGAAAAAAAAAAAAAAAACCAGTGTGAAAGTAAAAAGCTACAAGTCTTCTAGAAAATTAGTTTTCAGATCTTACCATATCCTATAACAAAGGGATTCCAACAAAGCCTTCCTAATAACTGACCAATTAAGGGAAACCTCTGGATTGCTGCAACTGAATTCTGTCAATGAAAACAATAAAAAAATTCTTAATGTACTGTACATCAAACACATATCATGAGTGACCTAAATAGAAGTGAATGACATTACCCATGGTTTCTGCTAAGGTACATGTTGGAAACAAAACATTTCAGGAATTTAATAAAACCAAAGCTTCCTGGTGTCAGCTGTTACTTTATACTGTACTTAGCTTAGTTAAGGCTCATATTCATTTCCTTAATTATGTAAGAAAATAAACTTAATTTTCTTTTTGTACAGTAGTCTTTCCTTACTATATTAGTATTTGTAAATAACAGATTTCCTGCTGATAAGACACAATTAGAGTATGTGTTTGTTGATTGCTAACACTTTTATACTCTGCAGTGGAATCTGAAGAAACTAATAATAGCTGTAGCTTAAAATAGCTAATTGATACTATTTGTGCTCATTATATGCTAACGGATATCATAACTGGTGAGTCACAACCTGCAATTTAATAGGCATTTAATTTACCAAAAAACAAACAAATAAAGTACATTTTACTAAACAGAATGCAGCTTCACTATAAAAGTAGTAGGTAGTGGCTTATTTATACTCTTGTGTACAATCAGTCTTATTTTTTCATTTTTGTAGCTTTACTGTCTAATAAATTAAGGCTTTTAAAAATGGCACTGTGCTGAGATAATGTGCAAGTAGCAGAAACGATAACCATCTCCTGCTGCTGCAATAAATTCCTCAGATTTGTCTCACGTTTGTGGCGGGCCCTAGACTTTCTGGGGCCATGTACAGAAAGGCCATTTTCATCCAAGCCTCAGAAGTGACTTACCTAAGAAGTAATCTTATAAATTTAAAAATAGTCATGCTGCTGTCTTAATATCTCTGAAAAAATGCTTTTAAAAATCCAATTTAATTTTAGAAGATTTTTGTTATTATTATTCCTATTTTTATCTTTGTGTGAATATTTTAACCTTGCAGTATGAGATGATATTATTAAAGGTTATTCAAAAGTCACAAAAATTTCCTAAAACAGGTTTCATTTAAAAAAAGAAAGAACTCAGGAGATTACAATTACTCAAATCACTAAACCAAACAGTGAGCAACATTTACCAGTGATCTGACCACACTCATTGAAATCACTATATATGCCATAGGACTGGGGTTAGCATGTCAGCAGACTCTCTAAGATTTAAGGGATCAGTTACAATTTTGCATGTTAAGGCCCCTAAATAATCCAATTTATGACCTGACAACCAGAATCAAATTCTTGTTTATTTTAAAGAGTTTTCAAAAGAGGCTGCTCGATTGGCTAGGAAATCCCATGTGATAACATAACCAATCAAAAAGAAAAAGGTCCTTGACAATAAATCAGGGACACAGGAAACACATTCCTGTTTGCATTACCTGTGGCTGTTTCCCCAATTTGCCTCTCTGATCCAGCAATACATTAGGTCAATACCACAAACGTCTCTGCTACCGTTAGCTTTCTGGTTTTGTCAAAACATGGGATGCAGATTGTTTCTAAGGCCATCTTCAAAACAGTTCTTTCTTCCACTTAAGTTACTTACCATATGTTTCAGGGTTTCATAAATCTGCTGTAGAAACTCCTGTAATTTAGGCAGATGAAGGCAGACATCTTGCTGGGACTGCAAAGTAGTGGTCTGACCCCATTCAACAGCTTTATCCAGCCAGTACTCAAAGTTCAATTTAGGCACAGTGGTATCTTGGGCCATCCTCTGTCCCTGAAAAGGTAACAATTCCAATCAGACAGATATAAATGTTGACTCTAGGCTCTGAAGGGTGAGGGAGAATGTTTCTGCTAATATCTCATCTGCAGGGAGGGAGTAGGGGAGAATTTAAGTTTGTATAAGGAATACAAGAAGCTTCTAAAATTATAAAGGAGTAAAATAATAATCCCTTCGTGTCAAAGCAGCAGTGGTGGAATAGTAATCAGTAAATTACCCTAAAATGTGTCACCCAGCTGGGGCTCAAATTTTTACTATCTGAATTTGTCATCACCAATATTTCATTAGAAGAGCATTAAAATAATGTGCAAGTATGCACGAGCTTGCACATGCACACAAGTGGAGTATACAAATTTATCCAAGCTATATGCATCATGTTGCATGAACCTTATTACTCCTCATTACATCCAATATTTTTACAAGAAACTGTGCATGTATATTAGTCAAAACAAAGCTCTTCTAGGATTTTTATACAATGGAGAAATCTAAACTGTCTCTGCTTTTCAGGTTAGCATGAAGGATGTAATCAAGAGGGGAATGTTTTTATAATTCTACATCTGTTATTGTCTTTTAGCTTTTAATGCAAAAAAGCCCTTTACTTACAGCTGTCTAATGAATTTAATGCCATACATTCTCACACAAAGCCTATACTTTTTCCCCTAAAACCAACTGGGGAAAATTGGGGTGCACATTACATGTAAGGAAAAGGGTTCCCTGAGGGTCTGGAAATTTGGAGAGTGGGGAAGGATGGAACAGTGGCAGGCAGTATTAATTGCTGCAGCTCTGGGAGCCACAGCAATCAACATTACCACCACTACCTCCCTCTCCCCAACCCCCTTGGAAAATGTGCAGAGCACCCCCAGACCACCCCCTGCCCCAACATGGCACCAGATTAGGACAGTGTGTAAGGCTGATCTGTGGCTGGAGCACCAGGTTCAAACCAGCACATGGCACTGGATTCAGCATGCGACTCCAGAGTCAGCATGGGGGGTCAAACCCAGCGCCTCGCTAGAAGCAACATTACAAATCGAGTCCTAGTTAACCACGCATCTGCACTGCATGGCCCCAGGACCAGTCTTCTGGATCAGGTCTTGATAGGCCACACAGTCCCTGAGCCATGCCATGAAGCCCCACAACCAGTGTGTCAGGTATCAAGTCCTGGTACACAGCCCCAGAGACCACAGATTCCTGCTACTTACCCCTACTCCATTGTAAGATTTTTTGTTCTTGGGGCCTTGCAAAAATAGGGTGTATGTTACATTCAGGGGCATGCTATATGCAAAGAAATATGGTAATCTCCCTTTTTTTCTCCCTTATTTTTTTAAAGCAAATCATACGCTTGATTACATATTGTATTACTGATAGCAATTAGCTAAAATCTGGACCTTTCAATTCACCTAAGAAAGCACTGCTTTTTTAGCACAAGGGCAGTATTGCCAACCCCAAGTAGTCAAAAAAAGAATTTGTCAGACACAGAGAACATCTAAATCTTCTACCCCAAGGGATAGAGGATATGGAAAACCAAAAAAATGAAAAGGTTACAAAAAGCTCTTGTCCATCACATTCCAGATTTGAAAATAAATATACAAATAAGTATAGTCTAATAAAAACCTTGTGGGGAAAAGTCAGCAAATATAGTATTCATAGAAAGCAATAGATTTAGAGCCTTTTTAAAAAAATCAGTGTCTCTGTTTAGCCATACAATATACACAACAGTGTGAACATTGGTATAACAGCTTTTACATCAGTCATTTTAAAGTCGTTCAGTTATACCCCAATGAATTATACACAGAAACATTCAAAATTATGCAAAATCAACTACTTTTTTATATTTTTTTTTACAAATAAATTAAATATAGTGTGAACCTTCTTTAGAAATATATGCAGGTACTTTATATGGTTGAGGGGTGGGTGTGGGGGGGATTTGTGAGGGTGTGTGGGGGTGGGTATGAGTGAGGTTTGTGGGGGTCGTGAAGGGGTGTGGGTGTGTGTGGGGTTTGTGGGCAGGTGTGGGATTTATGGGGGGTTGTTATGGGAGTATTTGGGGTTTATCAGGATTCGTGTGTGGTTTGTGAGTAGATGTGGGCCTCCGCCACACATACTCAGCCCTCCCCATGGTGCACAGCCTGCACAAATGGCGGCTCTACAGCAGCAGGTGGTAGGCCACATGCCATTGGGCCAGGCCAGGCAGGCTCTGCGCCTCCACATGGGGCTTCCAGCACTCCAGTGGGAATCCATACATGGAGGCACAGAGTCATGTGCCATCAGGCTGGGCTGGTTCCATGCACCCACATGTGGCTGGAGTGGTGAAAGTCCCATGCGGAGGCACAGAGCTGGCCAGCCTAGCCCAACACCATGTGGCCCACACCCACCCACAAATCCCACTCATACCAACACACACCCCCACACCCACCCACAAACCCCATGCCCACCCCCTGCCCTGCAGGTAGGAGCTCCCCTCCCAGTTTACCAGTTATCCACTAATTTGGGTGCCTCCACATGGGGCTCCCAGTGGATAACTAATTTGAGACAATATTTACCTAAGCCAGATTAAAACTTGCACTAACAATAAAACACTAATAGATAGGCAAATAACAGTAAAACCAATCCACAGTATTAATCCACCAACCTTCTTCACTGGTAAGTATTTGAAAATAAATAAGACATCTTCAGTAACCATTGTTTTGTCAGAGGGCTAAGACAATGGTTACCAAAGACATCTTATTTTCACATTTGGTAAAAATTAAGGGGCTTATCAATCTGATTTCCACAAGAAAGATTCATCCTGTTGAAGAAAGACTAAGAAAAGGCACTCTACACAGCTTAAAATGAGGGCTGCCAACAGAGCAGTTGCTTAGGGGAGTCCTTTGTACAAACAGCATCTTTGAGCCAACATAGATACAAGACATAGGAAGGAACAAGATGCAGCAATACAAAACCCATGATTAAGCAGATCCTATGGTCTTATCCCATATATATTGCATTAGTGGGGTGCGGCAGAGGAGGAAGAGGCTGTCGCCACTGGTCCAGAACACAGACTGATTTAGGAGCCACAAGCCAGAGAAAGCTATGCAGTCACTTCATGTCCTAACTCTGGAACAAGGAAGGAGTGAGTTAGACCTCCTCTCCACATTTTCTCTTTAACTCTGAATAAACTCAATTGTTGATCAAGAAAAAAACCCTACCTCATGTCACTCAAAAGAATGGCTGACCTTTGCAGCCTTGCTCATCTTAAAGATTTTATATAAAGAATATTAAACATGAATGCACAGGGAAGGGAATACTTATGAAAATAAAAGCCTAACATCCACATGCATGTGGGAAAAAGAAGAAACACAAGCCAGTCAAAACTAGCATTCAAAAAGGAATACAGTTTATACCAGTAAATGCCACAAAGAAAACAGTGCAACTCAAGATGAACAAGAGAAGAATGAATTCCCCAGTGACAGAATGAGACTTGTGACTTAAGTCTCATGAGGTATATATACAGGGACTTGAGACACTCTTGTAAATAAAACAACTAAAAAAGGAGAAATACTGGTGTATAGGACAAGACAGACTTTTCTGCCATAAGATTTTTACAGCTCAGATTTATTTTTCCATTTCTTATACATAGTTCTTATACATAGTTCCCTCAACACACCCGTCTTGATCCCCCCCGGGGAATGGACAAAATATGATTTCCCTCGTTCACCATATACTATTAACATAAATACAATTTGCCATTTCCTCTAGTGTACATTTTCAAGAGAAGTGTGCTTTTTCAGTCCCTGCTGAGGAAATGAAATATGGTTCAGTGTACTCAGAAAGTATGCTCAGTAACACTATTTTTAAAAAGCACTGTTCAAAATCCTCAGCTGAAATGCACTCTATAATAGTATGCCATGTAAAGACAGAAGACATGCAACAGCAGTAAGGCAAAAGGAGAGGGGTTAGATTTAGGGATGTACTGAAGGAGATGTCGGAGACCTGTACCAATATCCAATTTTTAAGGAGGCATATTGGCCAATATCGATCCAATTTCTGATACAGCTGCATCCAGCTGGTAAATCTTCTGTGGTGGAAGGGGAAGGGGGAGGGAAAGGGTATGGGGGGCAGATCAGCACCCCTCCCAGTTAGGGAGTGGGGCTGAGGCTGGAGTAGGCGATGCCCAGCCAGGGTGGGGCAGGCACAGGACGGAGCCGCCGATTGTCCAGGGGGCACGGGGAGGGGGGGCAGCTTCTGCTGCTGCACACACCCTGGGAGGGCATGGGGGACGGAAGCTGTGCTCCCAGATCTGCATGGGGCAAACATGGAGAACCAGTGGTCTTCAAAATTATATATTAGAGGATAGAGGAGCCAATACTGTATACTATATAAAAAGTGTGGTCCATCCATAGAAAATATATGGATATATAACATTAGGGATATATAGCATTAGGATACAAAGGAGTGTGTACTACAATTTACCATTGTGTCAGTCTTTGTGAAATGTCATTTCTGGTTTTGGCGAAGCAGCTAGATCAATTTGGAACAGTATTTAAAATTGCTGAAATTCCTGGTCATGTAAAGGTTGTGGGAGCAATTTCTTACAGTACTATACTATAACAAAAATGGATCCTGTCAAAATAAAAAGAGAATCCTAACAGATACCCTAGACCAGTTTACCAAATAGATCTTTTTCCACCTATCATACTATCAGTACAGATTTAATCCCTTGCTTATTTTTGGTTCAGTCCAATATCTTCAATTAAAAGGCATGTTACTAGTCTGGGGCTTCTTTTTCCACTCTGACTGCCACAATCAAAACCTAATCCTGATTTACATGTGACGCTGTTCCAGAATATGGATACTGAATTTTTTTAAATCTATTATAACTGTAAATTATGTTTCCCCCTTTTGGGAAAAAAAGTAATAAAAAGCTTACTTCTCTTGTCTCTGAACCTCCCAGTCAAACACCCGTCTTTTTGTACTTTCCGGCAATGGGGAACCCTGTGGAGCTTAGGCGTGGGGTATTTGTTATGTCCTTCACAGACTGTAGGCAGCAATTCTAACAAGGAATGGATTAGCTTTATTCTGTCAAGTGAGCTATCTGGATTAGTGTCTGAAATGTAACATTTTAGTCAGTAACTTTTGTTACCAGATTCTAAGACACAGCTCCACAGTTTAGGGCAATGCTGCACTATAGCAGCTGACTGACAGACTTCTTGAGCCCAGCTGCCACACAGTATCTCTTCAAAACCTAGATACAGAGGCTACAGTATGAACATCTTGAATCAAAAAAACAGGAAATCTTCTTACACCCTATTAACCTGCCCTGGAAAGTACAGTACACCCAAACTTTTTCTTAACACTGTTGTAACCATCTCCTTTCCTCAATCCTAGAAGCAAATCAAAGCCCCTTACATTATGCTCTGTAAAGGAAGATTATTCCTCCAAAATATAGACCCATAGCCTTGGGAAACTGTATCTGATGGCAAGGAACAGGGATGGTGGGGCCTTTTACCATTCCAGATCCTGAAATGTAGACATAGCAAAACTGAAAGATCACATAGCTTATTCAATCTACTTGCTAAAACAGACAGGCAGCTTCAAAATAGGCTAACTACTGCAGCAAGTTAAGGGAAGACACTTTCACAGCTCCAACTGTCTTTAAGATTTATTATTTGCTGAGCGCTTGTACAGTGATCTCTAAAGATGTACCAAAATGTAATAAAGATGTGTCAGAATAAAGTACAATAAATTAAATACTTCATTCTTTAAATAGCAGCTTCCATTAAAATGTTAAGACATTTTTATAGGTAGGAGGATCGTAGGATACTACTTAGATACAAAACTGTTTATATTATAGAACCAAAGGTTCTAAATAAATTAGATGAATCCACACTGTAAAAATGCTATCCAACTAGACCCCTCATAGACTAATGCCTACCTTTCCCTTAGTGAGTGATAGGTCCACAGTCCAAAGGACATTATCCCAGCCTATTTTTCAAACTATAAACTCGCAGGCCCTTAGCTTGTAGATTCCTTTTCAGTGTATCTGTTAAAATCTAAATTGAACAGAGTCCAGAGGACCAAAGCAGGAATAGGACCCCATTGTAGAAGCCGAATATATAGAAACAGTAAAAAAAACAGTCCATGTTCTAAAGCAGGGGGGCCAACCTGCAGCACATATGCCACAGGTGACATGGACAGCCTCTGTGGCTAGGTACAGATATTCAGAAAGCCCAAGGCACAATTGATCTAAATTACACAGTTTTCTGTAAGTGGCATAGTTTACATCAGCAGTGAACAGAACACATATTCACCCTTTGTGGGGAGGGGGAGGCAATCTTAGACCAGGTTCTGTCATTTTTAAACCAGTCTATGTGTGCCAAACTTCTGTTCTGTTATAGGGTTAGACTGGTTTCAAATCATTTATACCTACTGAATTCAAGGTGGCTGCCCACCGATTTCACAGGCCTGGCACTCATTTTGCAGGTGGAGCCTTTGATGGACCAAGGGGCCCTGGTGGTCCTGCTCCTCACCCCAACTGGATGTGAGGTCTGCCTGCCATGTGGCCCTGCCCCTTGCTGCCAATTGACCCTGCCCCTTGCTGCCAATTGCCAAGGCCACTTGACAGGCAGATCTTGCAGCCAATCAGCTGGGAGGGTTGAGGGGGGGTGGCAGCCAGCTTGCTAACTAACAGCTTTTTAACTGGACAGCCCCACCTCCCTCCTACCCAACCACAGTGGGCTGCTACAGCACCATAAGGACCATTGGCTCCCTCTGGGTAGGTAGCATTTTATTTTCAGTAATTTTTTTTTTCTTGCAGATTTCATAGGCAATGCCACATTTTGCAAAAGCTATGAAATCATGATTTCAGTAGGTCCCTACTTGTACTTGTAAAAGTGTAATGTCTGTACCTGGCCTTTGTGTGGCACATGGCAGTTCAAGCAAGGAGCAGAAATCAAAGGAAGGGGATTGGAACGGTACTTAGGGGCACGTCTACACAAGACAGACTGCATAATAGCATCACATGGCACGAAGTGACGCAATGCCACTGCGCAGTAGTAACAAGCTACTATGCAGTCAGCATCACCTAAAAGCCATTTGGCAACACTACTGTGCTATAACTCTGGTACTGCACAGTCATTTAGTACTTGTATAAAAATACTACATTGTACAAGTACTATTTAGTATACACAAGTCCTAAATGACTGTGCAGTAACAACTGTGCAGTCAGCACCTTGTGTAGACACAGCCAGGAAGGGCAAAAACTTAATTTGTGACATGACTGCCAAAAAGTCTGGCCCCCACTGTTCTAAACAATGTGTTGGATTGATTCAAATATATTTTCAAATCTGGAAACCAGTGATTCATTTGTGGTTTGTTACTATTTAATGGATATTTTAAAAATTGCTAAGCTTTACAGCGGTAGGCTCTGCACTATAAAATCATTTTTATAACTGCAAGATATCAAATGTTTACTTCTTTTACCACATTAGAGTTGAAGATGATTTAATAGAAATAAAGGACATGTTAAATAAACATAGCAGAAGACATTACAACCTGGAAAGTCAAAAGGAGAAACTGAATAAAAAAAGATCAGACCACAAAATTAATCTTTTACAGATGACAAATGTTTTTAGCTAATGCCAGAGCAAAACAAAAAAAGATTAGAACAAAACATACATATGGTCTTCTCCTTTTATTGTTTCTCTATAACAAATGCTTTGCATCTATTTTATTGCTTTATATTAGTCCCACAAATAGCTTCTTTTTTTAGCTTATAACAATTTTCTCATACCTTCAGTGAGATTTTGGAACAAAAACCATGTCAGACGTTCTTAATTCTACTGCAAAAAGTTAAAAAAACCACAATATTTTTCAGGCAAACAGCTTCAGAAAATGTAATTTAGGGAAAAAAAATTAATTATTTGAGTAAATTTTAAATAAGAAAATAAAGTTCAAGAAATGGGATGTGGCTTTTAAAAGCAATTCATTAGAGATAATTATCAGAAGCTTTGGTAAGAAAATCTGTAAGGAAAAAAACACTGATGAATGCTAATTTAAAATTAAGGAAAGTGCATCCTTCTTATAGCAGTAAGGCACAAATTGTAGGCCTCCTTCGAACTGGAAAGGAGAACCAGAGCCAATCAGTACCCTATTGGCAGCAAGGGAATACTTCCTCTCATGAACCTCCTTCCCATCGAGGTAATTTCCACAGGTAATATAATTCATATCTTCTTCTTACAGTAGAGGTTGTTTTAATACTTTTGAGTGAAAACAATTTATCCCATTCCAGAACCTGGCAAATTTCTCTCCAGGGAAGAGATGGAGTAGGATCAGACCTACTGACTGTCATAACAAAAACAAAACAGATAAAGGAGGAGCTGCAGACATCCTAAATCCTGAGGACTATATCAACAAGGCAGATAAGGAAGTCAAGGGGGATCTCACACCCTGCTAACTCTCTGACTCAAAGATATCATCAACAACCTGTCAGCCCCAAGCAAAACTGTACAAATTAATGCCCCATTCGCCTGCCCAACATGTTACATTCCCCAAGAGAGACAAATAAAGAAATGCTGGCAGACACATCATATTCAACTGAGGTGCCCACACTGAGGGTAGCTCAGGGTTCACGGAAACCATTGGGGTTTGTAAAAACCATTCTTAAATTGCTCTACATTCAAAAAGCAAGTTTTCTACAAATGCACACTTCCTCAACAGAATCCACTCCTCTGAAAACACCATCCATACGAGCATCTCACACCACCAAGACATCACAGTCTTGTGTTTTCTGGTACGTCTCAAATACCTGCAATACAACAGACAAATTCAGCTATCCCATCACAGCATATTGTTCAAATCATCCATTTCATCTTTCCCCAACAATTTTGCCTTCATTTACCATCACTTTCTCCAAATCATGTGTACAACTATTGGTACAAAGGGTGTGAGCACAAATAACACTTAGACTGTTTTAAATGGGGTTTAAACCACAAGTATCCAGATGTATAAGTCAGTTTAAACCTCCTGGAATGTTTCAACAGTGTACTTGGATAATAATGTATTATTTTGAACCATTTCTCCAGGAATTGTTGCAGCGCTATATGCAGACACCAAGTTTTCCATAACCAGTATCTGGTCAGTCCTCCAGGCTTTCCACATGGCACTGCTCCTTACATTCCCCACCCCAATTCCTACGCAGCCAGAACTCTACTGCCCTCAAATTTATTAATGTTACTTGACCATACTCCACAGTGTCTCAGGCTGCAAGGGGAACAGGGTTGAGGAAGGTGCTCCTGCTTCTGGGGTCTCAGGGTACTGGGTGCTCTGGGGGGATGCCCAAGGTCTCCATGGTCCGGCTTTACAAGGACTTTCCCAGCAAAGCTACTTGATTATTTCCATTGCCTGCAGCTGACCTCAATCCATAGCTTCCTAGGCTGATTTGGGGGAGCAGTCAGTGTTGGGGGAGCCTGAAACCCGCTCAATTAAATTTACAAGGCAGGCAATTGCAAAGGGATGTTTGTGCAAGGTAGAATACACATGACATGGTGGGTAGTGGGGGTACAGCTTGGAGGGCAAGGAACATAGATTAACACATGGGCCAACTGGGCCTGGGCCCAGCGGCCCCTGCCTCGCTGTGGACAAAACTGGCAGCCAGGCCAGGCTAGGCTTGCATGACTCCACACACTATGGCTTCTGGATGCTGTTTGCCAGTGCCACTGCAGTCAGATTGAGCTGAGGTAGGGTGAAGGGCTGCCGCCCGAGCTCAGTTTGTGCTACACACAACCAGCAGGCAGAGGCTCTGCATCCCTGGTGTTGGCTCTAGCACAGGCCTGTGGGCAGGGGTGGCTGTGGCTCCTGCCCCGGGCCTGTGGGGACAATGTGTCCCACTCTCGCTGCTGCTCCTGTTGCACCTGCTAGAGACAGAGCCTGTGGTTGCGGGGGAGCCCAGTTGTGGGGAGGGCACCTGAGACCATGGCCCCAGTGAATCTTAATCCGTGCCTGGCAAAGAACAATTAGCAATTAATAAGCCACTTTCCACTGATGGAGCACAGAGTTAACAGACATTCTGTGGTATTCATTGTGCAGGGGATCTGTTTTTTCCTCACCCAGCAACTGATTGATGTTCACCATTAAAGATGAACCCTTCCACGTCACCAGCCACCAACTTCAGAGTGTTGTAGGGGAGGGGGGCGTGAATTGAAAGAAATTAAGCAGCTTTCCAAGGTAAGTCTTTTTAAAGCTACAGTCGGAGATAGAGATCTTAGGCAGCCCCCTGAAAACCCAGGCCCTGGGAGTGAAGAAACAAGGGTCCAGGCAGCTTTCCTCCCAATAAGGATCTATCTCTGTCCACTAAGAAAATCCTGGAGAAACTCTGGCAGGAAAGGCAAGGCATGCTCCACTGGGTACTCACTCCCACCTCCTGGTGGCAACTGAAAAGTACTGCAATGCCTACAAGAGTGGTTCTCGACCTTTTTGGACTCAAAGCCCCCCTCAGAAAACACTAGTTTATAGCTTTCATTTATTTCTTGACTACAGAAAAATAATAGAACAATTCTTCTGCTGTAAAGAAATCAAAACCTACAACATATCAGAATGTTTTTGATACTATGGATTTCTATTTGAAGCCTCTAGCTTTGTCTTGTGAATCGTATGTAAGTGTTGGCACAGCTATATATTGTACAGCACCTTGAAAAAGATCTCACAGAAAATCACTTGCCTAAAAGATAACCAAGAGTCCTTAGAACTCTTGGTAGTGTACATGCGGACAACTCAACCACAACAATTGTGAACTGGTTCCTGCTCAAAGACACTCCTGCAACAAAAATTCAATTGAGGTGTGCTGGCACCCAAAGTTGGCTCTCTAATATGCCAGCCTTTTTGTGAGCCACCTGGAAGAGTTTGCAGAAAAATCTTACACCAGACCTGCACCATACTCATAATATCTGAAAAAAAAACATTTTCAGCACCTGAACTGAAGACATGGATGTATTCACTGATTTCTTCTAGAACTTCAACTACCTATTTCCATCAAATTTTCTCTAGGATATTCTTACACTTATATCAGCTTCCTAGATCCACATGCAAAATGGCACCTTACAAAAACTTGTATACAAAAAATATTCACAGACCACCACACTTACTTCTACAAAACCATAATCTTTTCAGATACACCAAGAAAACTGTAATCCATAGCAGCCCTCAGATACCATATCTACTCCCAGAAGAATACTCAGGACAAGCACTCTTACCAATCTAAAATTTGCTTTTACCTAAGAAGGACAATCCAGAAAAACAAAGTACACTTTAGAATAATTTGATTATCCCATATAAATCTACTACAACTGTGAGTGGACAGGCAGCACAGTAGCAGATAGGACAGGCAGCAAAAAGCAAAGCAGCGGATCAGGCAGGGATTACAAAGCAGAGAGCACCATACTGCACAATCCAGATTGTCACATATCATCCCACACTGGAATCTATAAGAAAGGACTTTAAACAATCATAAAATGTACTTCAAGATCACACCATGACCATGCCTTGAGAGAAATTCTTCCCAACTCTGCCTTGTTATGTCCCACCATAACTCCCAAACTCCATCATCAGAAGCTAACTGTTCATTGATCCATATAACTGAACTCCTATATGGTGCCCATAAAAATTGGATATCTGTTTTGATGACAGCATCACCAGTTGTCCGTGGCTATCACCACCTTCTGTTGACATTTATTTAATATGTATCTTCAGGCTAGGTTTATTTGCACTGAAACCATATTATTTCAGAAACTATTAATGTGAATTTGCTTTAGCTTCATCCCTCACACAGAACTCTGATCTATAAAGAGATAAATAGATTTTATTCTTCCCTAACATTGATCTTGCTGTTACTGTGATTCTGAAGAGGGCACCTGGGAGCACACACAAGATCAAATGAAAATGACTGAAGGCAGGGGGAAGGTTGCCAGTCATCTGCAACGCACAGATTGTCCAAGTTCCCATTAGGAACTTACTTGAAAGGTTTCAAACTGGGAGCTAATATCTAGACACTAGAAGCAGGATGAGAAACAGGTTGCAACACTGCAATCTGTGGTACACGCAGGACAATTTCATTCACACTGAACCCTTGCTGTGAGCTGCTGAGACCGGGACTAGAAACAAGCTGCTTCTGGAATCCTTTCACACACTTTTTGGGTACCCTCTCACTATGGCTAACACTCAATGATCTAATTTGGGTGAGAATATAGGTAGCCTTCTTCTTCCAAAGATGACAATACATCCAGGGGAGGATGAGCCCCAGATAGTTTTGGAGCAATAAGAAGCAGCTACTGATCCCACACATATTCTACCCACCCTGTGCAAAGATGTGTTTTCTCTTGTTGTACTTTGTGGATTGCTTCAATTTGCCACATGATCTGTGTGTTCCTTGCTACAGGAAGTTGCAGGAACCAGGACTGCTTGCAGATATCCACTCCCTCCAAAAAACCGCTCTTTAAGCTTGGTACACTCCCATGCAGCACATGCCCAGAAGAGGCATCATGTTAGTTTGACCTAGCTCACACAATGTTTGTACAGATCCCATGCTTCAGCAGGGCTTTTTGGCACTTGTCTCTAATAGCTGATTTAATCCCAGGTATCTGAGGGCTTCTATGGATTAGTTTTCTTGGTGTATCTGGAATGATTATGGTTTTGTAGAATTAAGTTCAATGGCCTGTGAATATTTTTTGTATACAACTGTTTATAAGGTGTCATTTTGCATGTGAATCTAGGAAGCTGATATTAGTGTAAGAATATTCTAGAGAAAATTTGATGGAAATAGGTAGTTGAAGTTCTAGCTGATTTAATCAGCTATTAGAGAAAAGTGCCAAAAAGCTTTGCTGAAGCACGCGATCTATACAGACTCCAAGGAGCCGGGTTGAACAAAAGCGTTGCCTCTTCCGGTAAAGCCCTGGGGTTTTTTTCCACATCTGTCAACAGCCAAGGATTATAAATCAACTCTTTCTAATGACTCTCAAGAGTCCTGGATTTCCATGGAAGTTTCCCCCTGTGTTAATAAGAGTTCCAGGAACTGATCTGATCCCAAAGAATAAGGTCTACATTTCCTTTATTCCCCTTTTTTCTTCTTTCCCACTAGTCCATGCCACCACTTGCTGGGAGGGAGAAGCATAACTTGAAAGGAGCAGCATAACTGCAACTGGTACCAGCGACTCAGCAGATATGCACATGGCTAGAACACCAGCCAGATTTGCAGCATCTCTGGATAGAGTTATATTAATACACAGCCAGTGTAGGCTTTTAAGCATGTTGTTTGGCAGGGTTTCATGCTATTATTCAACATGTGGAATTAGGAAACATAGTGGCAGTGATCAGTCTTGAGATCCACAATGTAGTTTATGATTAAAAGGCAAGCAAGCAATGGGACCTCTACAAATGCCTCATTTCCAGACCAAAGAAAAGAAGTCTTGCATAAGTTTGCATACAGAGCTGACCAAGAGTAATGAGGGGGAGAACATATAAGTAAAATTTATTTACTGTCTCATTGGTAAAGATGACAAACGAAACAGACACTGTTGACAGGAATGACTACATCACTGAATCCAAGACAGAACAAGACTATAGGAAGACACTGTTTCATTACTTGACAAAAAAATAGAAAGAATAGGTAGAGATATATATCAAGGGACAAGAGGACAGCCACCATCTTGTTGCTGTCCTTTGTGCCACCCTGCCAGGCAGGAGTGCTGGTTTCCCCTGGGAAGCCAACATTTTATTATTAAGGGTTTTTTAAATTTGTTTCACGGACAATCCCAGATTTTCCAGTTTCTGTGAAATCCATAGAAGCATGATTTTAGTAGATCTTTACTCATGTGCATGAAGGGAGGAAGAGGCTGCAATCGGACCTAGACAGGTTACAGGGGTGGGCAAATGAGAACAGGATGGGTTTCAACACTGACAAGTGCAAGGTGCTGCACCTGGGGATGAAGAACCAGCAGCATACCTACAGGCTGGGGAACTCCCTTCTTGTCAGTGCAGAGGCAGAAGAGGATCTTTGAATCATTATTGATGCCAAAATGAACATGGGCCAACAGCGTGGATAGGCGGTCGGGAAGGCCAACTGCACCTTGTCATGTATCCACAGATGCATCTCAAACAGGTCCAAGGAGGTGGATCCTCCCCCTCTATGCGACACTGGTCAGGCCACTGTTGGAGTACTGCGTCCAGTTCTCGGCACCGCACTTCAGGAGGAATGTGGACAACATGGAGAGGGCCCCTCTGGGCCACCCGCATGACCGCATGATCAGGTGGCAGCAGGGCCGGCCCTACGAGGACAGGCTAAGGGACCTGAACCTGTTCAGCCTCCACAAGAGAAGGCTGAGGGGGGGACCTAATGGCCATTTACACACTAATCAGAGGGGACCAGCAGGTATTGGGGGAGTCCCTGTTCCCCCGAGCGCTCCCAGGAGTGACAAAAAATAACGGTCACAAGCTGGCAAAAGGTAGATTTAGACTAGATATCAGGAGGCGCTACTTCACAGTCAGGGCAGCTAGGATCTGGAACCAACTTCCAAGAGAAGTGGTGCTGGCTCCTACCCTGGGAGTCTTTACGAGAAGGCTAGACGAACACCTTGCTGGGGTTGTTTGGCCCCAATACTCTTTCCTGCCATGGCAGGGGGTCGGACTTGACGATCTGTCAAGGTCCCTTCTGACCCTATAACTATGAAACTATGAAGAGGAAGATACCTTCAGTCTGACTTGCGCAGTTCTGAAAACTCAGTGTATATGCACTGCAGAAAAAGGCTGCCAACCAATCTATTGTCACACTGCTGTTACACTATTAGGGCAATTAACAACTCAGTTGAAGCTGTGTTTCGATTCTAGCTGCAATGCAATCCTGAATTCACTGACAGGAAAAAATGTGCCCCAACGCTAGTGATGTGCAGTAAAACCATTTTGAGCTCAGTAGATAAGGTTGTTGGTAAGAAATTTAGGAAAAAGTAAGACAATATTAGTTGGAATATTGCAGTCAACCCAGGAGCAGCAAAACTGTATGAATCATCAATATAATTGCAATTCAGTACCCAGAATATTTTTCAACACTAGTAAGGAAGAATTCTAACAGAATATAAAGGATATATTTCAAGAACATGGACACACAGTAGCCAAGATTAAATAAACCTCTAGTCTATACACAGTCTGCATAAAACAACAAACAAGGACTAACAAGCTGACCCAGACATGGTGAGTCCTTGCACACAATGAACCAAACAGGGAATTAGCAGCCAGGCTCAAAAGGAGCCACCCTTTTTTGGCAGGCAGAGAACAAATTAGTCCCACACCCTCCCCAAGTGCCACTCTGATCCCCTACCCCTACTAGATCTGCTTTTTTTGCTTTCTGCTCCCAGCATTGTGGCCTCTTCAGTCTCTGACTGATCTTCCGCTCTCCTTTCTGCTTCCTTCTATGTACTCTCTGCCCAATTTGCTGCTTTGCTTTCTGCTCCCTGCCTTATATGCTGCTGTGCTACATCTTTGCTCCCCAGTCTAATGGCTGCCACACACAGTCTACCTATGCCACTTGTGGCAAGTTGGCTCCACCACCCTAGCTGATGTGAGAAAACATTTAGGTATCTGAAGAGCTGCACTGAGCTGCCAGTGATCCAAAACCATTTAACAAGGCATTGAAGAGAAGTCCCTGTATCTTGTTATCACAGCTTATGTTGATTTGGATCACTGTTCTTCCCTTCTGGCAGATATGTAGCCAAAAAATGCAAGAAAGCAGGGAGTAACTATGTTTCCTCTAGTTAGGGGTGTCAAACTCACCCCATGCCCTGGGCCAGAATCAGACCATGGGAGCTGGGCTCCTCACAGACTGGATCCAGTGAAGGACGTGGAACAGCTGCAATGGCAGGACTGGAGAGGCCAATGATTATGACAGCAGTAGGGCTGGCAGCAGTAAGGGTTATGCTTCCCTCCACCAACTTCTGGTAGCCTGATAGTAATCCAGTGGCCCAGATTACAGCCCACGGGCCCTAAACTGGCAATCCCTGCTCTGGGTATAGAGACTTTTTCTGTATTTATCTGCTATTCTGTACTTTGTGAGGGTGAGCAAGAAAGCCTGGCATTGGGAATTATTCACTAAGTGCAGCATGGGAAAACCGAACTGATTATCCGTTTATTTCCCTTTTGGGAGTCTCTATAATCTTATTTCAGAGAAAGGCTCAAAACTGGGCTGAAAGATTGCACAAAAAACATGTCCAGTATTTAGCAATTTGCAATAATATCTATCTCTCTCAATTATACTTAAATTTCTATTAGCATAGCACCTACTAGCCCTAATCATGGACCAGTACCAGCCCTAATTATTTTACAAGCACAATCATTCCCTGCTCCAAAGCTTTTGTGATCCAACACAAAACAAGAAACTACAGATAATTACAAACAGATGGGGGAATACAAAGTAATAAATAGCAAAGCATAACAGACAGTCTCAGCATACCAGCTACCTAACCGTTGTCTTGATTCTGTATCACAGCAAGGAGTTTTAAGGAAAGATTTGAAACAAAACAAAGAAAAGGCTTTTCAGATGTTTAGAAGTTGCTCCCAAGCATGAAGAGCAGCAAAGGAGATGTTTTGTTTTGTTTTGTTTTAACATTAACCCAGTGCTGCTCAATCTTCAGACCCTGCAGGCTGGATGAGTGGCATTGGGTCAGTTCACAGGGCAAATCTGGCTCGTGGCTGGCACACAGGGTCAGTCTATGGGCGCACTCCAGCCACGAAGCAACCCTGGGCATCGGTACAATCTGGCAAATGGCAGAGGCTGTGTCACCTGGTGCACAGGGCTCTCCACAGGCCCAATGACAAAGCCCTGCAGGTTAGAAGTTTAGCACCACCGATTTAACCAATGGGAAAAAGAGACAGAAGCAAACTTTTCAGTACTGAATGAAAGATGAGAAGTAGGAACGGAATGACTGTGAGGAGTTCTGAAAGTGAAGACAAGTAGGTTATGTTGGAACTGATAAACAAGAGGGAAGCATAGAAAGGACTGCAAAGAAAGGAGTGACATAATATGAGTCGTGGGCTTTATACCATTCTGTGTGAATATGCGCTAGACAAGACTGCATTTTTTAAGATCAGTGAAAAAGTTGTTGTAAGAACTGAAATAAGATGACAAGAGCTTTATGGAAAAGATGCATCTTTGAGCTGTTATGCAGAAAAAAATCCAAGAAACAAACATAACATCATCCATACAACCTAGCCACAAATATTCATAGGACCTAAAAAGAGTTGGAGTAAAAAAAAATGATGTCCAGGCTACAGGCCTAAGTGACAAGCAACATCATAGGAAAATATGGCTGAAAGGGACCCAGGTACCCTGCTTGAGGCAGGATAAATTCTCCCAAACATTCATCTAACCTCCATTTTAAAGCTTCCAGTGACTCCTTAGTCAGTGTTTAGCTACTAAGGGTGAGGACACCCGAATGCTTGAGGCATTTCAAAAGGGGAATGTTTCAAAAGGGCAGTTGCTACCATGTTCCAAGTGCTGTGTGTGAACAAACTGGAAACAATGCAGCCAAAATGTTCCAACTTTAACCCTGGATGAAGAAGTGTTAATGTTGGAGGGGGTTTGCTGCACTGAATTGTTCTCAGCTTGTTCATATACAGCAATTAACACCTTATGCCCCTTCCAAACATTCCCTTTTAGAAAGGCCTCCGAGCATCTGCATCCTAAGATTCAAAAAGTCATTTTATCACCTAAACGTAAATCTCCCTCATTGCAATTGAAGCCCAACTATGATGATGTAGTACAGTAACCAAAACAGGAGATGTCAGGGAAGTCTTTTCTGTGAGGCTGGAAAATTAAAAGATCTGTTTAGTCATTTTTGAGTTTGAGGTAACAGCTAAAAGCTCATAAAGAGACATCAGGAAGACTGGCCAAGATTTTAGTCTGGCAGAAAATGGGTTTGGAAGTAGAGATCTCTAAATAAGAGGTAGATCTCTAAATCATCCACAAAGAGACAGTAGTTGTATTTGTGTCTGCAGATGCAATTACCCAGAGCTAGGTTGTAGAGGCAAAATAAATATATACTAATGATAAAGCTCTTGGAAAAGGCCACATGAAGCTGAAGGAGGTATGAGGAAGATCATCTGCAGGACAACGGACGCATCTACACGAGACATGCACTGTGGAGTACAACGATTAGCTACATAGTAAACATCTCCTGTCTACATGTCTATCAGGCTGCAGGAAACTAATTAACTCCAGGGTGGATAAAAATCCACAATTTTTTTCTAGTTGGATTTTTTATTTAAATTAGATTTTTTTGATTTAATCTCTTTAAATGTTTTTGTTAAGCTGCTTTAAAAAAATTAAACTTATATAAAAGATAGTTTTAACTTAAGATATGTTAAAGCTCAAGGATATCATCATGGACTGGGATTACAGCTTCTAATTATAGACTATTTGAAACAATATATTCATGTAACCTTTTTCGAAGTTTTATAAATAGGTCACAGCAGGCCATGGATGAGAATGATCTCTACCATGGCTCATTGATGGGTCTTAAGGTGACTTAAGAGTCCAATCCTTGAGCCACAAATGTGTCTGCAGAAGTTACGGGTCTTTTCACAGGGACACTAGGCTGTAGGCTGGGATTCTTCTCCTTTTCTACCCTCCGCTTTCTCGTCTTTGCTTCAAGGGCAAGACACTTTACTCCAAAACGTGCTGCTGCTTGGTTGAGGTTGCAGTGCCACTGGAGTCACATAGCAGACGGCTCCTCCCATCTCTTGCACTGGAATTCAGTTCCTTGAGGTAGGCCTTCAATGTGTCCCGGTAGGGTTTCCTCAGACCACCATGAAATTTCAGGCCATAACTAAGTTGGGAGTAGGAGCATTTGTTTTGGGAATCAAGAGTCAGGCATCCTCATATAATGTCTGGTATAGAGACGTTGGTGCTTGAGGATCACCAACTCAATGATGGTAACAGTGGCTTCAGCAAGGATGCCGGCGTTTGTGCAGTGATTTCCCATTTGATATGGAAGACTTTCCAGAGGCAACGTTGGTAGGGACCTACCTAAATCACGGCAGGAGTTCACAGTGCAGCAAACAAGGTTCCTTGGGTGAATCTGATATCTTTTATTAGACCAACCCAAATAGTTGGAGAACAGTTATTAAGCAAGCTTTCGGGTTCAAAAACTCTTTATCAGGCTAAGGAAGTTTCAGCAGTTGGTGTGCGCTCTTCCTGGATGGAATGAAAAGTAAAGAAGCCAGAGGCTGGGCTGGGGAGTCAGTTGTCAGGCAGATTGTAATGTGTCAAAAATCCAATGTCTATATTTAGTCCATGACTTTTAGTATCCAGGAGGTTGACGTAGCAGAGTTCATAGGCTCGTCTCTGGGATGTGTTGTGTAAGTTTCCTTTGAGGATCAGGACTGAGAGATTGGAGAGAGAGTGTTTTTTTGTGAGAAATGTGCCCCCACCAGTAATTGGGTATTTCTGTCTTCGATAGATTTCTGGTGTGCATTCATTCCAGTGCGCAGTTGTTCTTTGGTCTCTCCTACATATTTACCATCAGGGCATTGGTGCACTGGATGAGGTATATTACATTTCTGGAGATGCAGCTGTAGCTCCAGGAAGGCTGATGGCTCTGTTGTGGGGTATAGTAATAGTTGGGGTGTTGGAGATATGTTGCCAGGTTTTGCATTTCTTGTCCTGGATCCTTTTGGTGTGTTCTGGGCTTGAGGAAGTTTGCTTCTGGTGATGAGGTTAGCAAGGTTCAATGCTTGTCTGAAGGCTAGGATGGGTGGCTCTGGGAAGATCTTTTTAAGAATAGAGTCTCTTTCTAGTATAGGTTGCAATTGTTTGAGAAATTTTTGTACAGGTTCAAGGGAGGGGTGATATGTCATAACCAGCGGTGTGTGATTTGTGGGGGTGGAGGGTGGGGGGGTTCCTGTACTGCAGCAGTGCAGCAGCTCATTTCAGCTTGTTCTTTTCACCATGTACCTCTCCCCCTCTTTCTCCTCCCCCCACCACTGAGAGGCCAAGAAGCAAAGACCACAGCATTAATTGCCTCTCAGCCACTCAGCAAGATTAAGGACACTGCTATGCTGCAAATTTCCACCCGTTTAAGGAGGTCCCTAATCATTGGTGATACCTCTACCAGCTCTTCAGATGATAATGGTAGGTCACCCAGGTTTCACATCCATAAAAGAGAGTAGGGATGATGACTGACAGCGTTGTAGACCTGGATCTCAGTATCTTTCCAAAGACTGTGATCAATAAAGACACTGCAAAGCAATTTCCCAAAAGAGGTACTTGCATACCAGATCCTGTGAAGGATCTCCTCATCAGCGATCACTCTCTGAAAGGTGGTTTCTGAGGTAGGAAAAGTGCTTGACTACCTCAGGGTCTTTTCTTCAATGGTAATTTGGGGAGGAAGAGGTCATATTCATGAGCTGGGGCAGGCTGATAGAGCACTTTAGTCTTCTCAATACCGACAGAGAGGCCCCCAAAGTTTGGTAGGTTTCTGCAAAGAGATCCAGCGCAGTCTGGAGGTTTTCCTCAGTGTGTGCAATGTGAATACCATTTCAGACACAGTCATATTTATATAAGAACAATGGCATTATCTCAAATGCATTATCTTTCAGTTCATATATCTCAGTCTCTCCTCCAGCACAGTATTGTAATAAACATTCAATGAAACCCCATTTTTCTAAAGATAAAGCATTTATCCCTGCTTTCCCCTTCACACATTTCTTTTCAGGGGACAGATACTTTTTAACAGTTTCATTTTGTTTGTTTATACAGGGGAAGATAGAAAGTGATTCTAATTTAGAAACTTATTTGTGAAACAATTTGGAGAAATGAACTGCCAAATAAATTAACAATAATGTAAGATTGGCATTGAGATAAAATTGAAAATAGGACTTCCTTTATGTTGAGAAACAAGTTAAGGGGTTAGACCAGGGGTGGGCAAAGTCTGGCCCACAGGCTAGATGAAGCCCAGAGCAGACTCCATTTCCAAGCAGCCCCTGTCCATGCTGCTGCGCCCAGTTTCCATGGAGACCCCAACAGCAGCAGGGCCATAAGTAGTGGGCCAGGGTTTCCATGGAGGCACACAGGCAGGCAGTGGATCGAAGATCTGCTTGGGCTCCAGGCTACAGTGTCACCACTGCAAGATCCCAGCTCTGGAGCAGCTTCCTGCCCAGCTGCGTGGGCTGCTGTGGCCAGCCTCCATGGGAACCCTGGCCTCACGCTGTCATAGCCTCGCTGCTGCTGGGCTCTGATTTATGAAACTGTTCCCCTCAACATCTTTAAATGATCTAATTTCTAAACCCCACACTGCAGCTGAGAAATTAGCCATCTGATGATGACTAAAGAGAAGGCTGATAGGACATAGCCAGCATTTACTTTAAGGAAAAAATTAATGATATATATGTTTGAGAGTGTCCCTCTCCCATGACCCATTGCATCTATGGACAGCTTCAGATGCATCTAAAAATACACAGTACTATGAGGCCTTGTTCCTGAAGGGCTTCTTTAATATAAGGATTTAGTAATAATAATTGACCACAATCTCCAATGTGGCTAATATGAACACCTGATTATACCCTGTGCACTGTTTCAATTGATACTGAAGCTAGTATCTCAAGAAGATCATTAGAAGTTTTAATGCATGCAGATTTTAAAGTTACCCATAGTTATCTATTTCCAGCTATTCTTCCTCCCTGAGTGCTAAATAGGGGTGCACCAATAGAGAATTTTTGGGCTGATACAAATGGCCAATTTTTAAAGAGCCATATCGACTGATACTGATCTCATTCTGATACGTAGCCAGGCAGCTTGGAGATCAGTGTTGGGCTGGTAAGTCTGCTGTGAGGGAAGGGGAGGGGAAAGGAAAGGGCATGGGGGCATAGATCAAGGCCTCCGTGGTGAGGGACAGAGTGGGGCAGGGGCAGGCACTGCTAAGCCAGGACAGGAATCAGGACGGAGCTGCGAGCAGCTTGTCTGGGGAAGTCAGCAAGTAGGGGGAAGTCACCTGCCACTGCACACACCCCAAGAGGGTATGGGGGGGGGAGGGGTGTATCCACAGATCTGCAAGAGGGATGCGGGCAGGCTGCAGCTGCAAGCTGGGGTAGCTCCAGGCTCTTCCCAGCAGGGCCAGGCTGGGCTGTGCTCGGAGCGGGCAGCAGTGGTGATGGGAGCAGGACTATGGTGGGGGAATCCCAAAATCCACTGTAGTGGCAAGAGCCACACCCCACACAAGTGCCAGACAACCTGCTCGTAACTCTGTCTCACGCTCCAACCCAGCAGGGCAGTGCCTGCTCCTACCCCACTCCTTCCCTCACCATGGGGGCCTTGATCTGCCCCCTCCTACCTCTACTCTCCCCCACATCAGACTTACCAGGCAGATGCTATTTTCCAAGCCACTGGGCTGTACTCCTGGCCACATGCATACTGCAGCTGCATACATGCATGGGGCATTTATCGGCCACATCAGCAAAAAAAAGACAACTGCCAATACAGTCAATTTTCCCCATATTGGTGCTGATCCGATATGGGACCAAAGTATCAGTGCACCTCTAGTGCTTATAGGGACATAAGTGGCAATCTACATCAATGACCTCATTAACTGAGGAAGCTCAAGAGAAGTCTCAACTAAGTGATTTATTATATCACTCTTCTTTTCTTTTCTTTTATAATCATAGTTATGAACTTCTAGAGCCTTCCTCTTTATCACAGGGAAGTAAAATTTGGCCTATAAAACATTTTCCCTGTTCACAGATTAGGAAATTCTTTAGTGCTGGATAAGTCAATCATTTGGAACTGTGCAGGATACATTAAAATGAGCCTTATAAAAGACATGGGGTTGATCTGTAATAATTTATAAATATCATATATAACCTGGCTACTGGGATAGGGATGATATTTGATTATTGGAAGGTTTACTGTATGCATGTATTAGTTTAGTTTAATAAGAAGGGCTATGGGAAAACACATAGGAAGGCAAACAAATTAGGAAGGTTCCAAAGAAGCAGCCTCCCAGTAAACAAGTCAGGAAGCATTAAGAGACAATGCCTGAGTTATTAGTCATGCAGATGCTACTTCCAGACTTCTGCCAAATTACAAGACTTGTTTTGAAAGGGAACCAACAGATATAAGGAATTTAAAACCATTAAAAAAGCACTCTCCAGCCACAGCTTGGAAATCACTTTCTGGAAGACCTTTACTCAGAACAGACTAACATAGCATATTTACGCAAATCCAAGATGAGGCCCCTTTCCACAAACATTTTTTGGAGAAAAAAGCCTCATTTTAGATTTGCATACTGGCCCAAGGCAGGTGGCAGGGCAGCTTCTGCCTCAGTCCTCGGCTCAGAGTTGAAGCTGGAGCTGAGCCACTGCTTACCCCGAGCTGGGGTGGCTTGTGCAGCAAGAGAGGGGGTACATGACCAGAAGTGTATCGAGGAGACTGTGTGGTGGGAAGGGAGAAAGAATGTGGGAGAGACCACGCAGCTACTCTATGACAAGTAAGCTTGACAGGATTCACTTTTTATTGGCAAATGTTGATAAGCGGGCAGGGAGAGCCACTGGCTGCACGTGGCAGCTGCTGCTGCAGCTGCAGGAGGTTTCCTTGCCAGGGAACTGGAGGGGCCATGACTGCTGCAGGACAAAGGAAAGTGGTACTGTGCATGGGGACCGGGTAACAGGCTGAAAGCCAGACAGTACGCAACTTCCCCTGTGCCTATTTCCTGGGCTGGAGGAGAAAACAGGCTTGTTTGTTTGTGCATATATGTGTGCATCTGTGTACATGCACCCTTCACCCTTAAGTTCATGCAATATTGAAAATTTAAATTGAAATAAATGCTTAAAAATAAACATCAATGTTAGCCATCAAAATTATTAGAAAATAAAAATCAAATTCTGCCAAACCACAAGAAGCTAGCAGATAAACACATGCCAAGTTTGCACAAACTAACAGCATGCTTAATGTGCATTAAACAGCACTTTTAACATTGAGATCGATGGAAGAAAGCAAATGGCTTGCACTCTTCACTAATATGTCTCCTCTAAAACATCAGAGACAAATGGCTTCTATCAAGTTAATCATGATTCACATTAATCAAGAGAAGAATCCTAGCCCAAACCCTTCAGCACAAGTATGTGAACACAAGATAAGATACTGTTTACTGATACTGAAATGCATATCTATACCAAGACAGTCCCCATGGCCTTCTTTGTGCTTATACTAAGTGAATTATTTTTCTCTGGAGATAAGCTCCACTCTGACAATACTTTTGAATCCAATTTTTTAAAAAGTTTTGATGTTAATATTATGCAACCATCTTATATATGTACCTGTAAGCACTCAAAGAACTTAATAAAAAAAGGTCAGCCTGTAACAAGGGAACAGAAAAAGATAAACCAATTTGTCCAAGCTCACTCATGAAAAAGTCACAAGTAGTACCCTGCTCCAGCAGGACACTCCAGTTCTCTAGCCATTAGACTCCACATTCAGGAAAAAACACACTACTCAATCCAAGTAACATAGACTCAATAAATCAGGATACTTGCAATGATGAAGGGCAATACATTGAATCAATAGGTACTTCATAACAGAAGTGATAACATGACACACCTGACAGAGATAATACCCTTCAAAGAAATTCCAGAAAGAGCCCAAAGCATCACTCACAAGGGCCTAAGGGAAAAGTATGCATATGTTTAAAAAAAAGGGGGATCAATGTAGGGGACAGGACCAGAAGCAAGTTTCAAGATGAAGCAGGGGAAATTAAGTCTGGTGATTAGGAGGAACTTTCTGATTTTGAGGGTAATCAGGCATTAGAAAAGGCTATCTGGAGAAGTTGTGGAATACCCACCCTTGGAAACTTTCAAAAGCAAGTTAGACACTTGGCTGGGATGATTTATTCAAGCATGATCCTGATTTGAGTAGGCATTTGGACTAGATGATGTTATGAGGTCCCTTCCAGTCCTACTTTTCTATGATCCGATAATCAATGTAAAAGGAGATCACATTGACAAATTAAATCATGCATTGCACTAGCTAGCACATTGTTGTAGCTTCTCAATCAAGGTACTTTGAGGTCCTTTCAAAGGCACTGCAAGGTGCCATGCAATGTTAGCACTGTTAGGTATGCAAATATGATTCACAAGATAAACCCAGATATTCTGCCCTGTGATGGTCTTTCTGAATTATCTGCAACAGAAGAATTGCTCTATTAATTTTCTATAGTGAAAAAAAGAAAGAGTGAAAACTAAGAGGTGGCATTTTCTAGTGTGCCTTGAGGAGTGAGATCTACTTGTAAGAGAATCTTCCAAGTCTTCAATAATTTTAATTTTTCTGTTCAACTATTATCCCACTCATCTACTAAAAAAAAATCTAAATTAAAAAGGTTCAATTTATAACATTAAGTCCACCCACATGCAGCTATGGGTTAACTGTGCTACAAAATAAAAATAACTTTCTATGGCATCCCAAAGCAAAATTTATATTTGCCTCCTTTTTTATGTAGATTCTCCTGCCTCATGGGTTTATTTATAAGATTTCATAACACTTCTTGGCAATTTGTACCAGTTCATTAATTCTTTTCAATGAAAGAGATGTGTTTTCCTTGGATTCCATAAAAGAATACCTTTACAGCAAAAGAAATACCTACCATTCACAGAGTCACTACAAATACTGCTCCAATATTAGACTTTATTTTCCACTTAGTTTAAGACTGGGGATATAATGGTTACATTCAAATGAATGCAACGTTGATTTTAGAAGTGTTAAATTAATTACTTTCATGTAGGCTCTGTTGCAGTGCTTTAAATATACTAATATGAACAATTATAATTATTGGTCAGACTTTTTCCTTTTCTGGTTATAAACAAATGGTGAACAATTTAAGAGAATAAAGCTGTAAAGGCTTTCGCTTTTCTTCATTATCACTTCTTTTTTTTGCATAAAAACAAATATTCTAGTAAGATGAGCTTACTAAGGAAAAGTAATTCAAGAATGTTATTGTTACTAAAATTACACTATTCAGAGGTTAGTGTTCAGAAGTCTGTGTATGTTTACAATGACTAGGAATCTTATGTTCTTTTGTTCCAACATAGTTTTGAAAAAATCAAACAATTTTAAGTGATCACAGAGAGAGTTGGGGCAACGGATATTAAATGTTTACTTTCCTCTGCAAATACTGCAATTGATTCATTTTGCCAAAGTCAAATTTACATAGATCCTCGGGGTTTGTTCTGTTTTGGCAGGGGAGGGGGGTTTTGTTTTTTGGGGGGCGGGGGAAAGGCATGGGGGAATTTAAAAAAAATCTTCACAACAAAGATACAACATGGAAACCTGTCATAGTAATTTGTTTATAACATCTGAAATAGATAGTGGTAGCTATTTAAGTAAGAAATATCTCCCTAAAATTAGAAATATTGATTTCATCACTTTTTTATTTCAGTTTTCCTATCCCAGAAGTTGCCTTTAATTTTTGGTCTTATATGCAAAATAAAATTTGTTCTTAATGTAAATTATTGGAGCTTTCCCCACTACCCTACTTACCACAGATTTAACAATGCTACTGTTGAAGTAAAGCTAAAACTGTGTAGTTCTGGTATTCTAATAGAAGGGAGCTCCTAATGAATTTAGGTCAACTGATGATAGATGAGAACTTATGATACATAATATATGAACCAAATATTAGATAGTGGTATGTCTCCTGGCCCAGATTTCTTGTAGGCTCTTACATGTCAATTTAGCTGTACATTATGATATATTTATTGTAGTCACTGTTTAGAATATTTCAACACAGTCACATAGTTAATCTAGATTTGTAAAATAAACATGCCTAGCAAGTCCAGTAGGAGAGAGGAAGGATAGCTTTGCAGTTAAGCACAGATCTGGCAGTCAGAAGGCTTGAGTCTGAGGCCCAGTTCTGACAAAGCCCTCCTGTCTGACACTAGGCAAGTCATTTGATTTTCATCTGCCTGCTTTGTTCCCCCTCTATGAGCAGGACAATACCAATTTACCTCATAGGAATCTTGCAAAGCATAATTTATTAAATCTAACACCCATATATTAAACTCCATACTCAATGTATATCGTTGTTACTGTAGCAAATCTTCATGTATTTACAAGCAAAAAGTTTCCTCCCCTACATTCCTTAACTCAGGGGTGTCAAACTCACCCCTGGTCAGATCTGGGCTGCAGAGCTCCTCCAGTGTAAGATCTGTGGAGTCAACAGCATCTGCAATGGTTGGGGCAGGCAGCAGCACAAGTCAGGCGTTGAAAAGCAGCACGGGACTGGGCATCAAGCAGCTATGCTGGTGCAAGCGCAGGTGGCAGCAGGACAAGTGAAAGCTGTATCAGCACAGCCCACTCCCTGTTGCCAATGGCCATGTCCATCAGGATCTGAGGAGCCTGAATTCTGGTATAGGGCATGATCCAGTGACCATACCTCCCACCCCCTAACTTCAGGCAGGACTGGCAGGACTACTAGTGGGTCAAATAAAACAGTTCTGTGGGCTGGACTGTATGTTTGAAACTCCTGCCTTAACTCCCCTGGGCTGTATGGATCATCATCATCATCATCAGTAATTGATCCACAAGCCAAATTAGTCCCTTCACCTATATCTATGCAACTCAACTGCCTTCAGTGAAACCTGTGCAATCTACTTTGAGACTGCACAGTCATAACTGAAGGAAAACCTGTACCTTCAAGAATCGTTATCACTGCTGTTAGAAAAAACACGGGTAAATTTAATTGTTAGAGCCTAGGAAGACTTTTGCCAGGCTTAAAACAAGAGCAACACTTTTTATGAAAAATTAGTAAGATATGCTGAACATGGAAGTCTGCAGTGCATTATAAAATGTTACTTTTAAAAGAAAAGCCATGCCTTAACTCCCAAACTTCTTTCTGTCTACTTGCATAACCATCCAGTCACAAATCTGAAATGCTAATAATATTCCCACCTTCTATATTAAACATGTCCTTGAAGAACAGTTTAAAAAACATGAAGATGAAGAAAAGGACTAAGCACATATTACTATACAAGCATGCTCAGTTAGAAGTAGTAACCATCCAGGCATAGCCATTCTCAAGTTAATATTATCTATATTGACAACTGAGAACTAAATAAACATTTGCGCTATGTAAACCCAGAGCATGTTTTTATTCTTTTTGCAACATATGCAAAGTGATTGGTCCTCATTAGAGAGAAACTGTTTGCCAAATTTCACTAAAAAATGTTTTGCATTTTTATAACTTAGAAGCAGATTATCCTCTTCCACCAGCTTTTTTTCAAACAAGGGGCAGAAGGAAGGAATTTGCCACCATGCGAAATCTAAATATGTAAAGGTTCAGAATAGAGAGAATTTTTATCCCAAAACTACAAGTAAAAATATAGAGAGAGATTTTTAACTTACAAGTAATCACTGTCTTCACTTCTGCAGCATTAATTCTACTAACAGCCATTTATGCATTAACTAAAAAAAAGTCTACAAATACTTTCTTTGGTGAAATTTAAATTGTTTAATTTAAGAATTTACGCAATTTATTACAGCTGTTCTACTGTTTATAAATGTGGTAAGATCTTTACAACCAGGCATTCTTTTGCACATGTTTTGTAGCAACCTGATCTAAAATATGTTATACTGATCAACAGAATTTGTTTGATGTCTCTCCAGAGCTAAAAGTTTTCTAAAATTAAAGCAGCATACAAATGCATCTTCTTGTAAATGTTGATTTATTGTAATCATTTCCAAGAGACCACAAAACAGACTGGGCAACTCATTGTAAGGAAAGCCATCACCTGAACTACAAATCAGCCTCTCTTCTGCCTTCCAAAAATGAATGCTCAGCCATAAACATAGCAGCATGCAATAATCAGTGGTAGGGTACAAAGACAGCACGTGTATAAAACCTGGATGAGAGAACTCTTGATTTTTTGACCCAGAACCTCATAATCTAAAGAAAAATCTCCATTTCAAGGATTGGTACTAGTAGGGTTTATAACCACTTCACATGCTAAACACTAAAAAACGTGAGCTACAGATACATAGTAGATCTATTTCCATCCTAAAGATGGCAGTGGTGAACAAACATCCACTACATTACATAAAGATGGAGAAGGCACAGATGAGACAGCAAGGAGAGGAAGAACAGGCAAAAGAACAGGATGAAAAGCAGCATTAGAAACAGTCTGCCACCCATTCCAGAATTCACGTGACCATAATGATTCTCTCAAGCTTCACACAAACTCTCAATATATTTAAAGAGTCCCAAATTTATCAGAGATAGAATCTATCACTATTTAGTTGTGACACAATGTGCTTTCCCATAAGACAACCAAAGGGAAGTGGGAACCCTAACAAAAAGTAAGGAAAATGTGAGGACAACACAAGGGAATAAATTCACTAAAAAAGCTCTATAAAAAAGCACTAAAGATAAATTTGCCTTAAGTTGACTATACTTTATTCAGCCTAAAAAATCTATTTAAATATCTTTAACTAAAAACATTGTCTTGATATGCACATTGTTCTCAGGTTTAGCAATAAGAGGTCCTAATTGAAAGGTCATATTTGAACTGCAGTTCTAGATTCAAACTTCAATGTTTCACAGAGCCAGAATCCGTGATTCAAACAACCCTGGTTTTAGAGGTTCGAAGTCTAAATTTAGCTTTTTTTTTTTTGAAGGATGTAGAGAAGGAAAAGAGGGTGGATGTCTGGGAATTTCGACAATTTTTTTAGATAATGCTCCTTTGTTGAACTGAGCCAACTTTGAGCCAACTTCCAATTGTCAAAGTTCTAGCATGGTTATAAAAATGATGATGGTAGTCTAGTATCTGTAGCTGAAGACAGGGCAAAGAACGATGGGCTTAAATTGTATCAACAGAAATACAGAAATAACTTCCTTACTACTGGAGTAAATTACGGAAAGGTTACAGAATCTTTAACTTCAGACTTTGTTGACAGCAAGTTAAGCAAACAGTTGTCTGGAATGATTTAGACAGGCATTGAACTAAATCATTACAGGACAACCTTTTTTCCAGCTGTTCCACAAGTTAACGTCTACCTCAGATCCCCCTCCTCTGCTTGATCTGCTTTGTGCTCCCTTCTCTATGCCCCCTGCCTAATCTGCTGCTCTACATTCTTCTACCTACCCTATGTTCCACCCAGCCTGCCAAATGCCACACATGGAGATTGCCAGTGGCACTTGTGGGACAGATGCTGAAGGCTAGACTAGATGACTTCCTGAGGTATCCTTCAGCCCTACTATTTTATGATTCTAAACATAGGCAGGGTTCTAAAAGGACTGCATGCTTTCCTGCCACCAAACCTGGTGGACTGTTTCCTGGCTCTGTGGCTTCAGTTGTGACCTGTAACATGGACTGCTCTTGAAGTGGAGACCTAAGGTGTTCAATTTCTTGAATTGGAGCCATGGGTCTGGAATAGCCTCAGGCTGACACAAGGCTCCCAGGGCTTCTGAGCTCCTACCTTCCTGAGCCTGTAGAACAGATCCATAACTGTGGCATGATTGTTATTTGGGTCACCCAACCCGTGTGGCCTTTCCCTGTGTGAACAGCACCTACTGTCACCATGATAGACCAAATGACTTAGCACAACACCCTTATGAGCCACACTGGCTGGCTTTTCTGTGTGTCCTCCAGGGTAACCTGCTTTGTACATTAGTACCATATTGTTCTAATTATAGAGGACTCTCAAGTATAAGTTGACTGCAATGATGGCTCTGTTAGAGTGGGAAAGGTCAATTTATAATCAAAATATGATAACATTACAGGTTTCCCTTGATTTATACGGTACATGTGTTCCTGGAGAATGCCGCATAAATCCAATTTGCATAAAGTGAACCCAATTTATAATGTAAGAAATAGGGGTAGATTCCCATGTTGGCTGCTCCCAGGGCCGCTCCAGCATGGGCTGGAGTGAGGGCAGACAAGCAGAGCCCTGGGTGGTGCAGGGTGCGGCACTCACTCCAGACCCAGCTGTAGCAGCCCTGGGAGCTGCCAGCACTAGCTGCCTGCAGCCACTGAGCTGCACCATGTCCCGAATCCCCTGGGGCTCTGCCTGTCCCCACCCAGCCCAACTCTTGCTGTAGCTGGCCCGTGAGCAGCCAGTGTCAGCTCCTTGTAGCCACTGGGCTGCATCATGGTTGCTCCTGGGGCCGCTCCAGCACAGGCTTGGGTGAATGAGGACAAGCAGAGCCCCAGGCAGTGCAAGGTGCAGCACTCAACCCAACCCTGGCTGCAGCAGCCCTGGGAGCTGCTGGCATCAGCTGCCTGCACCAGGGAACGGTGCAGCCTAGCGGCTAGAGAGCTGGCTTTGGCTGCTCCCAGGGCAGCTGCAGCAGGAGCTTGGGTGAGTGGGGACAGGCAGAGCCCCAGGGGGTTCAGGGCATGGTGCAGCCCAGCAGTTGCAGGCAGCTGGTGCCAGCTGCTCCTGGGGCTGCTGCAGGAATGGCTGGGGTGAGTGGGGCCATGGCCCTTCCCCACCCCACAGACTTACCTGCTTGGGGGTGGAGGGAGCAGCATACTGCATATGCTTGGGGGTGGAGGGAGCATATACTGATTGCATATCAGCGAATTTACCTTGCATAAAAGGAATTATGGATCTAAATATGCTCATCACATAAGAGCGAATTCGCATATAAAGAACCCATATAAATCAAGGGAAACCTGTATTGAAAAGGAAAGGGTCATCTTTAGAAAACCAATTCAGACATATTTCAAGTGTCAGGAGTAACTGAAATACCTCACTCACCATGACTAAAGAAGAGCGGGAACGGAGCTCTACCATACTTCCTTGCTTTCAACTTTGGAAAAGATTTCTGTCAAAAGGATTTTGAAATCCTACCTACATATATGAATCAAAACTTTGAACAAATTTGGCTGCTTCTCTTAAAAGAAAAAAGAATAATAGGTGCCATGTCAATTTGAATAAGAAACCATATATACAGAAGAAATAATATACATGGGCAGTTTCTACACTGGAATACAAACATCTCAAAAATCTCAGTTTGCATAATATGTGTTAGACACAATGTTATGCTAGATCAGAAATGAGACTTTACATTATTTGCTTCCCCCTTCAGTAAGGCTTTTGGATGGGTGCTTGTATGCTGGTCTCACATACAAAGTTAGCATATGAACTGTAGCGCTTTTAGCTTGAAAACAGGAAGTTACTACATAATCCCAGTACTAACATTCTAAAAGGAAACTAGATTTTCACCTTTGTTTCACCAGTTCAGGTCTTCAAACTGTCCAGTCCTTTATTAATATTGAGCAAAACTGGTCAGTTGCAACACATAAGCGCTATTCAATGACATATGAAATGAAAATTCACATACATGATCTCCATATGTCTGAATGTATGGACATGTCTCAGTTATAAGTCCCTCCTCCCCAACTTTGACAGTAATTATCAGTAATGTAGGGATGCAACCGAGCACCTGGGGCACAAGGGCAGTGGTGACTTCTGGTTTGTGAGCGATCATGACTGCCAGCTGCAGCCACCTTTTTCACTTCCCCAACAGGCATCTTAGGTAGTTACCCCATTCACTCCACCCTAGTTATGTCACTGGTCATCAACAATTCTGTTGGCATCTTCATGAAAAAGTTCAAAGATGAATTGCACAAGGGGAATTAGATATCTTCTCCCACTTACAAAACAAATATGAAGCACAGTGGCAGTATGCAATACCTGTATGGCATCATAGTTTAACAAATACATATGGCGAAGTGATGTGGAGAGTGACAGGAGGGAGGAAGAATGGCCTAGTTGTAACGATTAAAAAGTGGATTCCCTGTCCTTCCACCAACAACTTATGGGACATGGGGCAATTCAGTCTACCTGTGAGACCCATGAAGGGTGCTTGTCGTGAGTTTCAACAGATTACGTGTAATTTTTAGTTCCTTTAGCATTGTAAATGCCAACAATATATTGGTAGAGTGTAGGGGTGACCATAAGTGGCACAGGCAACTTCTGTTTGTGGCATGCAACAGACTAGGGCGGGGACAGACAACAACACACCAGCACATAAGGCAACAAGCAGAAAACAGAGAAGCAGATTGGGCAGGGAGCACAGATACTGGAAACAGAAAAGTAATCCAGGTAGAAAAAGGGGATTAGAGTGCCACTTGGGAAGGGGGTGAGGCTAACTTGTAGCATGCCTACCAAAAAGGGTGCTCCCCCTCCATCACCCCCGCTTGTAAAGTGGACACAAACGAATAACTAAACACTGGGAGTCACATTATAAACGTTACACTATAAACTTTACATGAAAGTTGGAAGATACCAGACCACGTACTTCCCTGGTTCACCCTGACTTAATTAGTACCGGGGAGAGGCTGAGTCTGTAACGGGGTTGTCAAACTTCTAGACCACCAGGGACCACATGCCACATGAGCTGATCAGCCTGCACTCCCCGCCCCACCCCGACCCTCTGCCTGCCATGTGCACAGCCCCATTCCCCACCCTGGCCAGGCACACCATGCAGGCAGCTCCCCGACTCTGCTACTGCACGGGCACCTACACCCTTCTGCTGCAGCACCCCACCCCTACGAGCAGGGGGCAGGCATGTCACACACACAAGGGACTACAGGTCTGGGCTCACAAAGAAACTGGTAGCCCCCTCTACTATTAGAAGGGGCTGTTAAGTGTATGACAACTGAATACCTGGGACAAGCAAAATGAAAACAGGGATGAGGGGACAAAGGTTTTAACAAGTGCTCCAAGCAGGAGACATCAAGCAAAGTGCACTGGCTAGTGCCCCTTCAATTAGTCAAAGCTAGCAGACACCACCCAGAGAAGGGGCTGTGGGTTCTACCCAGAGATGGAGGGGAAGGCGGGGAGGAAAGACAGGCCTATTTGTGGTGTCACAGTACACTAGGCCTATGCCCACCAGGAAAAGTTAAGCCTCCCTTAATTGAGGACTCCTGGAGACGCAAGTGATGGGACACAGTGTGAAAACAGGTGGAAGTGGGGGAACCAAAGGTTATAATGAGGGAACACAGAGCAGAACACACCAGGCAGCATGCATGGCCCCTTGAACAGATCCAAGGAGCCAGTGGACACTGCCCAGTGAAGCTCTGGCTAGAGACGTGTGTGAAGGAGGAACAGGAAATGGTCAGTCACCAGGGGCCTCTCTAGCCAGTCTCCTTCCTCCAGATAAGATGACAAGCTTGGCCAGAGCCAGAAGGAGGTTGCCAAGAGGGTCACGGGCCTTGGTGGGGCCATGGACAAGGAGTACATGAATGAAAAGGTACAGGGAGACATGCCTCTGGATCTCCATGGCAGGATGCCAAGGAGGCAGTGGACGGGCTGCACTGTAGGCAGACGTGCGTCAGTCTCCAGTTACTGTCAGAAGGGGCATGTGGGGGCAGGCCTATTTGTCACTCCCCCAGGGAACCATGAGCCTGAGCCCACAGAGAAACTACTAGCCCCCTGCATTGCTATTGAATGTGTGACAACTGAATACTTGGACTAATGAAAGCTGGAACAGGGACGTTGAGAGCAAAAGCCAATAAGTTGCTCAAAGGGGCAGGGACAGTGAGCAGAGCCCACAGCCCCCTGAACAAGTTCAAGGAGCCAATGGATGCCACCTAGAGCAGTGGTTTTCCACCTTTTTTCATTTACAGACACTTAAAACATTTTGAATGGAGGTGCAGACCCTTCTGAATTATAGGAGTACATATTCACTTTTGATCTTTCAGTCATCTTTCATGGATGCTTTAGACATAGTCCGCAGACCTCCAAGGGTTTGCGGAAAACCACTGGCCTAGAGAAACTTAGCACGGAGACATGTGGGGAATGGGAGCAGGCCTATTCGTGGCATCACGATGCAGTGGGCCCAGGCCCACCAGAAATGCTTACACCTTCCCGTAACTGGGGAATTTACTGGAGATGCAACAGCTGATTTCATGGGACAAAAACTGAAAACAGGGACGGGGGCAGGGGGACCAGAGGTCAATGTGTGCTCTGAGGGGGGACACCGAGCCGAGCATCCCAGCCAGCACCCACAGCCCCTCCAGCGAGTCCAAGGCGCTAGTGGACACTCCCCAGAGAAACTCTGCCTGGAGACAAAACGGATGAGGGACAGAAAAGTGGCCCCACAGTCCCCAGGGGACCAGAGCCTCCTTCCCAGTCAGAGAAGATGGCAAGCTGGGCCAGGGCCAGGGCCAGGAGGGGGTCACAGGGGTGCGCGTGAACCAAAAGGAGTGGGAGCTGCACCCCGGGACCTCCTAGGAAGGCTGCTGAAGCGGTGGGGCAGGGGCTGCACTGCAGGCAGGTGTGTGCCAGGGGCTGCCCCTGCTGGCAGAAGGGGGCGCGGGGGAGGGGGCAATAAGCCAGAGCAACGGGGGTGCAGAGGAGGGCCCGCTCTGCGCAGCGCGGGGGGGAAGCATTCGCCAACGGCCCCGGGTGGGGGGTGGGGGGAGCTCCGCATCGAGGCGCAGGGCAGCCGCTCCGACCCCTCCTCCGCCGCCTTACCCAGCTCGCGCGGCCGCCTTCCAATTTTCGCGCGCTCTGTCCTCGGCGGCCGCTGACGTCACGCGTGCCCTCAGCGGCCCTAGTGCGCGTGCGCCCCGAGCGTGCGCGAAGGGAAGGTGGGGCGGGGCGCGAGCCACGGGCATGTGTGGGCTGGACGACTGGCCTGGGGTGGTGTCGCCGCGTTTCAGAAGCCGCGGGTCTCCTGCTGCCCCGTCGCCACCGTACGGCGGGCGCTGGGGGCTGCGTCAGACCCTGGGCTCTGTTTCAGAGCCGGGGTCACTGTAACAATCCCGCAGCTCCCCGGGCTAGCGGGTCTCCTCGCGGAGCCGGAGCTGGTGCCTCGGTTCTGCAGGGACAGGGGTGGCCCAAGCGTGCAACACGTTGGCCTGGGAGCAGCAAGCAAAGCAACAGCAGTGGCAGGGCTGGGAGCAGAAAGCAGCAGATGCAGCAAGGAGCACAGGGCTAGGAGCAAAAAGCAGCAGTGGATTGGGCTGGGCGTGGGGAGCAGAGTAGCTTGGGTTGGGAGCAGAACACTGCAGTGGATCAAGCAGGGAACACTGGGCTGGGAGCAGAAAGCAGAGCAACAGATCAGGCAGTGAGCGCTGGGCTTGGAGCAGAAAGCAGACACAGCAGTGGATCAGGCAGGAAGTTGAAGAGAAGTGGGGCCAGACAGGACTTCCAAAGGCCATCTCATCCATCCCCCAGCCTGCAGTAGGATCCTGACTATCCAAACAATTCCATACAGTCCATAATCTAAATCTATTTAAAATGATTTGCCATCAACCCTGATGCAACCAGACCTAACAACTTAACCTGCCACAATTAAAGCAGGAGAACTAAGGCAGCCAGCATTCTGCTTCTATGGAACGTTGTCAATACTAGTTTCCCTTACTATATGCTGTACATGTGGTCCTGGAAAACCGTGAATAACTCAAATTTGCATAAAGGGAACCCACTCTTAAATGTAACAAATAGGGATATATTCCTAGACCGTGACTGTACTGACCCCTAAACCCATTTCTACCACTTTTACAAGGCAATTTTGGTACTTACCAACTGCAGACAGTATATAAGCACAGGGTGGTAGTGAATGTTACCATAATGGGGATGGCAACTACAGAAACATGTTGCAGACAATGAGCAAAGAGCAAAGATCCACATAGGAGACTATATTTTGGTGTGTGTCACTCCCATGATGTACTGCACAAAACAGCTGACTATGGGCTTCCATCACACCAATGACATGAATTAATTTACTTTGCATATAATTATTTTTTGGTATAAAAAGGGTCATTGCATAAGAACAAAGTTGCACATACAGAACCCGCATAAAGCGAGGGAAACCTGTATATGCCCAAGGGATCCTGGGTAGAGGGCTATGCCCCCACTACACAGGAAGGCAAAAATCCCCCACTGTCCATACCAAGCTGACCATGGGGTAAAAATCCTTTCTGACCCCAAGTTCAGCAATCGGTCCAACTCTTAGAAGAGGAGCGAGACCCTCTAGCTCCAGCTTTGGTTCCAGCAGGAGCATTGGCACAGCTCAGTCAAAGTCCATAGCCTTGGCTGGATTTTGACACCCAGTGCCTCTGGGGAAGGCTTAAAAACACCCTGACATACATAGTAGGAAGGACAAGGATGAAGGGGGCGGGCAGGATCAACCAGCAAAGCCAGGAAGCGTGGAAAATACCCACAGTGGAACAGAGGTGTAGCTATGCCTAGATCAACTGTCAGCAGTGGCTATCCAACCTCTTCTTGAACACCTCCAGTAATGGAAAATCCAAAACTTCCCTTGGCACTGCCTCCCTATTCTAAGAGTGAAGAAGTTTTTCCAGATATCCGATCTGAGCTTACTTCACTGCAATGCTTCTATTGATACATCTCAAAACTGAGTTTTGTGCAACTACATCACATTGCAGACTCAAGTTTTTGGTCTACCAAGATTCCCAAGTCCTTTTCCATAGTCCTGCATCCAGCCAGATGTCACTCGTTCTATATTTATAGTTTTGAGTATTTTGAGTATTCCTCCTGAGGTGTTTCACCTTGTATTTATCCACATTGAACTTCATCCTGTTAACTCCAGCCCAACTTTCCAATTTGCTAAGATCCTTCTGACTTGCGCTCACATCCTCCAATGTGTTCATCATCTTTCCCAGTTTCATGTCATCTGTAAACTTGCTCAGGAAGCTTTCTATGGCAGCATCCAAATCATTAATAAACATGTTGAACAGCACTGGGGTCAGGACAGACTCCTGTGGGACTTCACTTGAAACCTCTTGCCATTCTGACATGGACCCATTAATAATTACCTTTCACTTACAGCTATTGAGCCAATTATTTATCCACTTTGTAGTAATTTTGTCCAGCCCACATTTCTTCAATTTGTTTATGGGAAGGTTGTGCAGGACTTTGTCAAAAGACTTGCTGAAGTCCAGATACACTATATCCACAGCATACCTGTCATCCACCTAAATAGTTACTTCATTAAAGAAAGAGATCAAGTTTGTTTGACACTATTTGTTTTTCATAAATCCATACTGGCTGTTTGTCGTCAGCTTTTCCTCCTTCAGATGATTGCAAATGGCCTTCCTTAAGGTATGCTCCAGTAACTTCTTAGGTATTGAGGTGATCCTAACTGGTCTGTAGTTTCCCTCCATTTTGCCTTTTTTTTAGAGGGGCAGTACATTGACCTTTTTCTAGTCCTCTGGTACCTGGTCTGTCTCCCACAACTTCATGAAGATCATTGCCAAGGACTCCGAGATCTCCTCTGCCAATTCCTTCAGTACCCTGGGATGAAGTCTATCCAGCCCTACTGACTTGAATTCATTTAGATCCAACAAAAATGCTCTGACCATCTCTTGTTATCTTCTCCCTGTGCTTGCCCGCTTTTCTTATGCATATAATCCTTATTAGGTGTCTGGCCGCAGCTTAATTTTTTGGGAAGACTGAGGCAAAATGGCTGTTGAATAAATCTTCTTTTTTTGTATCTAGGTTAGGAGTTTCCCTTGGCTTGTTAATAAGGACCCACAGCTTCTTTGGTCCTTCTTTTCTGGCCAACCTACTTATAGAACCTCTTGTTGTTGTCCTTATCGTCCTTTGCCAGGTGCAGCTCATTCTTTATCTTTGTCTTTGTGGTGTTGTCCCTGCAGTCTCTTCCTGTTTCCTGGTATGCATCCTTGGTGAACTGCCCATTCTTTATCGCCTGTATGCTTCCCTTTGCATCTGAGGGATTTTAGAAGCTCTTTTTGCAGCCACATTGGTCTGTTTCCATTCTTCTTGTGCTTCCATTGTGCTGGGGCAATTTCGTGTTGGGCTTCTAATACTGTGCCCTTTAGAAGCTCCAAACCCTCTTGGGTGCCTTTATCCATTAGTCTATCATCCCTATTAACTCCTTGAGTCAATGAAATCTGCCTTTTTGAAATCTAGCTTCCTAATTTTGCTACTCTCATGCTTTCCCTGTCTCAGGATCTGGAATTCTATTGTGTTGTGATTGCTTCCTCTCAAGTTACCTATTACTTTCATCAGTTCTTTCCTGTTGGTCAGGACAAGATCCAAGGTAGATAATCCCCTAGTTGTATCCTCCACTTTCTAGAACAGAAGTTAGGAACTGGCTTGACATTTTATGTTTGGCAGCATTGTTCTTCCAGCAGTTGTCTGAAAAATTGAAGTCTCACATCAATACTTTCTCATAGCTTTTAGACAAGTTTTTCATCTGCTTGAAGAGTGCTTCATCTACCTTCTCTTCCTGATTTGCTGGCCTATAAGAAATTCCAGTCTTTATATTGGTGCACCATCTTTCATCTGCATTCAAATGCATTCAACTTTGTTTCATTTTATAGAGTTCATAGACATTAGGGATGGAAGGGACCCTGGAAGATTGAATACAGCCCCTTGCCCCAAGGGCAGGAAGTCAGCTACGGTCAAAGGATCCCTTTGTTGTCTTCTTCCTCCGGAACCAGGGAGCAAGTATATATTTTTTTGATATACAAGATAACACTACCATTTTTTCTCCCAACCCTGTCCTTCCAAAACAGAGTATAAGGCTCAATGTTGACATTCCAGCCATAAGAGATGTTCAACCAGGTCTCTGTGATGCCATAGGGAGCATGGCGCTGGGAGTGGAAAGTTGAGCAGTGGATCAAGCAGGGACCACAAAGCTAAGAGCAGAAAACAGCAGTGGAGTAGGCAGGGAGCATGAGGCTGGGAGTGGAAAGCTGAGCAGCAGATCATAGGTTTCATAGATGTTAGGGCTGGAAGGGATCTCAGAAGATCATCAAGTCCAGACCCCTGCCCCAGATCAGGCAGGAAGCACGGAGCTGGGAGCAGAAACCAGAGCAGCGAATCACACAGGGGAAGGGGATAGGAGTAGCCTTTGGGGGAGATGCTGGGTTCATTTGTGGTAAGCCTGCCAAAAATTTTGGCCCCCACTGCGCTAGACACCATCTGTCTTGCCTGCTGATGTATTTATATGTACATCTACTTAAAATTGCTATTGAGTGAATTGATTACTATGGGCTAGATTCTGCCACTTACTATTGCTGAATAGTGGTGCAATTCTGCAAATAAATCTACAAGTTTAATACTTGAGAAGGTAGCTCCTTCTTCATTTCCAAAATCATTCATTTTCTTTGTTATCCTTCTTAGCAAGTGCAACCATCATCAGGTGCTGTTTCCAACTCTTCTTTTTTCTCCTCTATTCACATTCCTCCTCTTCCTCATCCTCACACCCCTTCACCTTTTAACTCTTCTTTATCCAATCTTTCTTTTTTATGTCCTAAAATCTTGTTATTTCTGTCTCTGATTCATCTGCTCAAACCCTTCCTACATTCATCTAGAAATGTTCCTAGTCATCCATTGCTCCTAATCAAGAACCTCTAAGCAAATCTTTTTCTGCATTCCCCCCTTTAAAAAAAGAGCAATAACACATAGAATACTTTTAGTTCCTTACCTAACCTCCAGTCATGTGAAAAAATAAATCCTAATGTCTCTGCCATTCTGTCCCAGTTTCTTCTTTAAAAGAGTAGTAACCACTGAGCCACTCACTGTTAGGCCACATGTGGAAAAACAAAGGAAACAATTTGAAAGATCATACCTTCCTACATCTCTCAAAACTTTGCAACCTGTTTGTTCAAATGGGTCTAACATGAACTCTCATTGACTTAGACTTTGGGTCAGACCCCCAAGTTAAACTAGTTTGTATCAGGTGTTCTAGATGGCCTTTCTCTGCGGAATTGCTAGAATACCACCTATCGCAGATAGCAAAACATTACTGATTTCTCTTTAAACCAATGTATCTGATATCCAAATGTCTGATTCTTGTGAAGTATTCATTATATTTTTCCAGCTATAGCAATTTTCTGAATCACCAAGCTTTATTTCTGCAGTTCCTATCAAATGAACTCACGATCCTACAGAAACGAGCATATATTCCTCCTGCAGCTTACAGTAGCATTATATGTTAATATTTAATATTTCTTACACTGTTTTCTTTCTTTTTGGCTATTGTTTAATCACTAATAATCACTAATACCAGATGAATCAATTAATTCAGAAGCCTGGATTTTAGAAGTTTTCAACTGTTTTTCTGAAGACTAGCAATTGCTCTTCAGACAAGGTTGCTTGACCTGCCGAGGCAAACTGGCTGAGTCATTTGCCACATTCATCTGCAAAACAACACTGAACTTTGGGTGTAATGCCCATATTCACACTATGACATCAATTCATAATCCATGCACGTCTTTAAACATTTCTTTAACCTTCTCATTCTTGTCAAATAAAAGCACAGATGAACTTATATATATATTTACAACCATCAATTATCTTAACACTTCCTTAGATGTCAACAATAGTAACTATTTTGCTCCTGATCAATTTAGCAGATGCATTCAGCAATGCTGGAAGGAGTTTTTATAGGGTACCATCAAATTTTGCCTAATCTAGCATGATATGTTCTATGTTCCTATAGTAGCAAAAAGCTGCCTTTATTAAATTAACTTATCATTACACCATCATCATAGTAATTTTCCTCTACCTTTGCCAGCATTTATGTTTTAGCTCTCAGCCAAAGATCATTACAGCATACCAGAAGTTGTTAAAAGGGAGGAGAAAAATACCATAGGAAAAAAATAATGGGAATGATTATATCTAAGACAGTTGAAAGTAAGGATATGTATTTAGGGAATATATGATTAGCTATATGGCAGAGATGGAGAATAAAGTAAGTGTGTTTGTGTGTCTACATATGCATGAATATATAATGTAGACTTACTACTGGATGGAGAAATACATTGAAAGAATACCTAATAGGTTTGTTGACACCCATTTGGTTGGCCATGTTACAAGTAGCAATGGTCTGAATCATGGTTTATGAAGGCCATCTTAAATAAAGGCATGCGGTTTTCAACCCTTACAAAAAACAAAATGTTTCAAAGTTCTAAAAATTATTATTGATACTTTTTCATATTCTTGTATCAGTAATTTGAAGTGTCTTGTTTACAGCACATGTAGCTGTTCAGTTTTCAAAGAGAAAATATTATAACTAATACATCTAAGAGTAATTTAAAACAGAATTCCTATACACAAGAGTGCCATGATTTTATGGTGTGATTTTTCAGGAAAGAATCTTTCAGGTCAAAAGATAAATACTGAATGTTCCTTTGGAATCCTGGGCATCTTATTTTTTCAGGGGTATAAAAGAGTCCCTGCATAGCATTGTAGATCTATAAGATATCAGACCTTATACTTTTTGATGCAGAGATAAATATCCCCATCTTGGTCCCTGGGACGACATAATTTGGTGGAAAGATCCCCCAGTTGCGGAGGAAGTAGAAAATATCTTAGGCAGATTTTGAAAAAAAATCACAGCTGTCTGAAGCTGCTCAGAGGTTTGGAATGTTAGAATAAATACAGAGGGAGACAGATTAATGGGACAAAGTGCAGGTGAGGCACTCAAAGGTGCATGGTAAATACAATTTATCAACGCATATCACCATCACATATGTGGTATATTTCATACATATTACAATCATTAGCTAAACAACACATACTGCATTAGAGAACCCAAGACCTTCTGCTAAAAAAGGACAAACACAGAACTTTGATACATGAATTAAAGGAGAATCTCTGTGTGATATGGGACTGTGGTTGTTTTAGGACAATTGCTACAAGGCATCATAATCACACTCAAGCAGGTCCAATACCATCTAAAAAGGACAGTCATAGGTACCAGGTAGCCAGTACATTAGTTCACTGCAGTTTTTTCACCACTTAAGGATCATCTTTGTAGTCACAAAAGTACCATTTCTAACTGGTACTTATACCTATGAAAATGTTCCCTTTCATATAGTGTATTTCTAGGCAGCAATCAACATAATATCAAAATGCCTGACTTGTACAATATTACAACTTTTTGGTTTGGTTTGGCCGGGTGTGTTACATCATTTTTCTGAGTCATCCAAAATCTTATTTCTGCATTTTCCTATATAGTAAATTAAAATTTTCTTTGTCTGAGAGAGGTGAAACTGCATGTCCCTGCACAAGGTTCTGTGCATTGAGCTGACTGTCTTGACTGGGACAAGTTCATAGGCAGTCCATCAAGAGAATCTGTATGTTGCTGGTATGAATCATATTTCTGCTCTTTTCCAGTTATTTGCAAGTTTCAGGCTTTTTTTTTAACATATCCCTACCTAATAAGGAAAACTATGGACATTTACAGCCTCTCTTGGCAAGAAAAACAAACTAAATTTTTTTTTGTCTAAACAGAGCTGCTGGCAAGCTTCTGACAGAGGACCTTCTGTGGATTTCAGAAGGATTTGGTCCATAGTATGCCAGGGAAATTTGGTCTCAATTATAAAAAAATTGTAGTTGTTCTTTCAGCCTTTGTTCAAGCTGTGCCCCAATGCTTTCCAGTTTTTATAACACATGTGTTAACCCTTTATAAAACCACTGATTTACCTTCATCTTTGCGATCCAGTAGAGTCCTAACTCATACCTTTTCAATATTTTTATATGCCTTCTAAAAGGAGCTGAAGTACTTAGCTTAAATATCGCTTAGACTTCTGCCATCACAAACTCTCTTGTGGATTCATACTGTGAAAATAATTTCTGTTCCTGTATCTCTCACCATTCTCAGCAGGTGCCACAGAGAAAACACAAGTGAAGTCAGTCACTCCCAGGACCCCGAGGAAAACAGCAAGACATAAAAACCTTCCCTAGCTTCCGGTTGCTGTTGTGGGATGGAAGACTATTTGATAAATGTCTTGACTGTTTTTTGTAGCCTGTTGCACAGGAACTGAGCACAGCACACAGATGCAAAAAACTGATTCATTTGTATGAAATTCCCTGTTGTTTCTCTTTGAAAAGATTCTATGATTTGTGTGGAAAGGACAAGAAATGCTTTCTGTAGGCTGGAAATTTAATGGCTTTGTCCTGACCCATTCTCTCACTAATACTTGCTAGTAATGCAAACTATTTGAATAAAGCAGTTTTAAATATATGGATCTATTGTTGTACATAAGAATTTTTAATTGATCTCCTAAACTAAAATGTATACGTATTCATTTTAGACCATGAAAGTCTTTAGTATTTTCCAAGACAATAAATGGGGAAACATTAATTTCATTGACAGAGAACAGGAACCAAAATAACAAATCTATGAATAAGAGAAGATAAGAATCATGCTTGAATAAATTTTGGCAGTTTTCCGGAGTAGGCAACTACTTCTTAAGAGCTAAAATACAACTTCCAAATGTAAGTTCATTTATGACCCAAATCATGATTTGAATCCTGGTCATCATATATGAATTGTTAATGTATTCAAATTAAATAAAATAGTTCCAAGTTATTTTTTTGGCAGCAAAAATTAAATAACCAGTATAATTAATATAAAATAATTATGTACTTAATAATAATGATGATGTACTAAATACTACCGAATGTTAGCCAGCATACCAAAATGGCAAGACAAATACCAACCTCCATTTTTTTGTTTGAAATTGTAATTAAGTACAAAGATTCCTAGTTTAAAATGAAAATTCAATATAGCCCTTGTTTACATAACTTTCTTTTTTTTCTGATGAGATACATTAATAGTTATTTAGAACCAACATGTGACATATAGTACTTACAAACTATTACTCTTTCCAACATTTTGTTATTTTAATCTCTTATTCCATTAAACAAAGGCATTTTGAAAAACATACCATTTGCTTTTATGTGATCCCATACAGATTTATGTAAGCTAAATCATAAGGGTCCCAGAGTGATCCCTCTGTATAGATACATAAGGAAGCAAAAGTTGACTACCTTCTACTATATTAGAAATGCATAAGTGCATTGGTTGGCTAACACTGAAAAATAACAGGAAGCCCAGGAGTAAGGAATTGAAGTAAGTAAGTTTTTCTTGTACAGAGACTTTATAATTTGGGTCATCTACCATATTGAAAACAAAACAAAACATATTAGATGCATACATAGTTTCCAAACTCTCATAATTTAGTATGAAATATTACATGTTAAGTTTTTTCACCCCTGCTTTTTCTCCCAAAACAAACAAAACCATCAAGATGCCAATGTATAGATCAGATACAAAAGGAGCATACGTGAGAAAATAAGAAAATAAGATATTGACCCAATGGTTGAATTAATTGCAATGTTTTCAACACCGATTTTTATGATATATCAGAATTAAAATAGAAAAGACCAGAGGAAAAAATGTAAGTCAGAAAGGAAAAGCTGAAGTGATGGAAAGAGAGCATCCAGGTATCCTGCCATGATCTTCAGTTGATCAGCTCCAGAGAAATTGTCCCAGTGGATTCAGTTTTTTTCCATCTGTTGCTCTAAGTCTTTACTTCACAGCAATGTCTGCTAGGCCATTGCACTAACCTTTGTACTTTAGTGGAGATTTACTTTGTTCAGTGTTACAAAACTTGTCACCTCACTACCAGCAAATCTGTCTGTAGCCATCCCCTTTCATATGGTAATAATCTCCATTTTGGGGAATAAGCTACTATGCTTGTGGTAAAGTCTTTAGAATTATGTTATTTCTAGGCTAATACCATCACAGAAGCTAGAAATAGGTATCACCAAAATATAAAATATAAACGTAATTCCTTTGCTCCTTTACAGAAAATGGAATTTGCTTTGAGTAACAAGTTTTTCTCCTCATTGTCTTTGCATTACCATCTTCATTGGTTTAATGTCTTCTTTTTATTCCCCATTCCTTCACTTAATTTATTGAATAGTACAATATGGTGTTTCTTTGACCTCCAGAAGGAAATACAACCCTGATATTCTGGTGTCTTCATTGCTTCTTTAAACAGTTTGTCATCCACACTCCTTTGCCTGCAATATCCATAGTTGCAAATCTCTGGTATGCACCCTTTCATAAATCTCCTCTCAGTAGTTTTAGCAATCCTTCTTCCTTTATTGGTATTAACCTTTCTTTAACCTTGTCTATCTTCAGATTTAGTCCCTTCCTCATGACATCCCAGACAAAATATCAATTTGTTTTCCTATCATTCTCTCATTAAAGTGGTGTTCTCTAGTTTCCTAAAATTCCATACTGGTTCTACTGCATATTTACATTGGATTGCCTTAAAATTTTCCAAATTCATCATATAGTAAATCTGATTCACAGCTGATAATCACTTAAATATATGCTATGTATATATGAGACTCTCATTTTAAAGTGCTATGTGAAGTTTAGTAAAGGTCCTTGGGATAAACAGAAATATTTAAAAGTAAACAGATTTTAGATAAATGCACTATACAAATGGAAGGTATCTGTATTGTATTGTACATACAATGTAAGACAATATACATATACACCAATCAATAAAAAAGGTCATGGTAAAAGACGGAGTTAACGTTGAGAATATGTACCATTAACATAAGGGTAAGAAAATATCCCAGGGCTGTTCTATTATCTGAAATCCAGGCATTACAAATCTAGGTCAAAATATGTTCATAGACAACAATGTACAATCAAAGCACTAGAAAAAACTCTTAATGATGTGACACAACAATCATAAGGCTCCATGGTGGACTGTTTTCCCTAGTCCTGCTGGTCATTTCATTGTCATGAACTACTAAACTCTGAATAAAGGGGAAGGTCAGTGCTGGTGGTGCTACAAAACCACAGTCAATATCATCCTCTTATACATGGTACATGTTAAAATATATGGAGAAAAAGTCCTATAGTGATAAGCAAGCTATAAAGTGACTGGTATGGGGGTCCTGACAGTTTTGCTCTTGAACCTGCATCCAGACAACCTAGAATGCAATTACTAGATGCCAAAGCTGGTGGTAGCATGATCTTCTGGGTGACTGAGCAGCCTGCTTTTGGTGAAGGAACTAGGGAAGATTGTCTGCAAAATATAACACTCTGACCAGATTATTGCTCTTCATCTGTCACCCTCTTCAGTCAAAAGTAAAAATTAAGGACATTCTTATTATTGTTGGATGGGATCCTTTCTTCCTTCTCATGTCCTTGTTGTAACAAGTAATTTAGCAGAATTTGCAGATTCATTGGAATCTGATCTGATGGGGCTGCACCATGAGTACTTCTGCTACAACCTCTAGCTTGTGACCTCTGGGCTGTCAATCATGTACCTTAATGCCCACACCACTCCAACTCCCACTAGATGGGATGTGTACTATTGTATTGTCCATATGCCAATGGGCAGCATTAATTGCCAGGAAAGTGGCACAATACAGAGTGGATGTTGCTGTTATACTGAGGCTAGATTAGTGAACAAAGGGCAAATGGCTGTAAATGGAGCAACCTATACTTTTTTGTGGCAAGAGCACATGACTAAAGAACATTATGGTGCACAAAACTAGATGGCTTACTTAAGGGCATAAATAACCAACTGATGCGAAAGTGGTTTCCTCTTTTATGTGGATGCTGTGTTATGATCGTTACTGTATGTGTTCCAATCATGATTAATTTTGATGAGATGCTACAGAAAGTTAGACAAACTGATCAATAATAATGACCCCCAGATTTGTCAAGCTAAGTGTTATAGAAGGTTTTAACACACCCGTTGTGTGTAAGTAAAGATGCTAGCATAACATAGGCATTAATTTGGCACTACGCATATTAATGGATATATGTTTCTCATTCTGTGCTCTAGGCATGAACTCATTATTACAAATAACATTTCTTGGCAACTGGAGAAGAAAAAATCATCATGGATGCGCCCTTGGAAGGTCCCAAGATTACATTATCATATGGCCAAGAGACCTAAGTGATATCAGTATAACTTTGCCACGAGAAAGTATCTGAGACTGTGTATCATGCTATTGAGCAAATTATTAATTTTGTGTCTAGGCACCTCCAAGATTGGTTTGATGGGTATAACCAAGCTCTTCAGTTACTATGTGAAGAAAATGAAAAAAACAACCTATTAGCTCATCCCAACTCTGACCATCAAGGTAGATATAAGAATATATATTACAAAATACAAGACAAATTTCAACTCATTCAGGAACACTGGTGGAGTGCTACAGCAGAACTTCAGCAACATGCTGGCAGGCGTTACAGACAGTAATTCGCTGCAGCACTCCAAACCATCTATGGACCATGGAATGATGTGCTGATGCTGATGAAGTACTAGCATCAAGTTGAGAATGTGTAAGATGATGATTGACACTGCAATTCAAGGCCTCCACAACACATAATTGAATGTTGTTGAGGATGTGCTGTACAATATTCTGTAAAAGAGATGCATTCATGCCTTAATTGCACTGCTGATTTTGGGGGAAGTGGAAAATGCTGTAGCCTCAACGAAAAGTGGCAAAGCACCTGAACTGTATGAAATACCTGGAAAAGTCTATGACACTGAATGTGGGATCCTAATTGAGCATTTACATCAGTTTTTTCTGGCAAATAGGGAATGAGGTTTGTTGAAGCATCAAGATCCAACAAGTATTAAAATCTACAAGATCAAAGGTAACAAGTCCAAAAGCAATAGTTATCAGAAGATCTCTGCCCTGGCCAAGATGCAAAAATCCTAGCTCAACTCCTCCTAAACTATTTGTTCTTGCACATTGCAGATAGGAAAATCCCAGAGTCAACATTGTAGTTCCAGGATGAAATGCATAATAATAAAAATACAATGTACTATTGCCCCATAAATCCTGGGAAAGTACCAGGAATTAAATCAAGAGGTTCCCATGAGCAAGAACGTGAGTTCCCCAGGGACAACTGATAGCAGCACATACTTGTGCTGCTACTGGTTGTCCCTGGGGAATATACTTGCACATGTGCTCTGACACATGGCTAGTTACGCCAAGTGGAGTAGGGGAGTCTAAGGCCAGCACTGGGACTGGTCCCAGCAGCCTTACCTGGTGCCCTGCTAGCTTCCTGGGGCTCTAGCAGAGGCAATCCAGGTACGCAGTGTCTGGCCAACAGCCAGAGCCTGGCTCTGGACAGCCAAGATCCAGTTTTGGGTGGCACAATCTGCTGCCATGTACACCACCTCTCTTTTTTCCTTTTTTGACACCAGAATCTCTTGGTGTCAAATAAAACCCACCATGCTGCAAGTTAGCAGTGAAGCAAATACCTGAAAGTGTGGTGCATACAGTTCATGGCTCTGCAGACAGGTCTGCACGTAGTTTTGCCATGCCACAAACTGCATGTGCATGCATGTGGGGATGTGCCCAATCTGTCTACTTACCTTAATTGACCTCTCCAAAACTTTTAGCACAGTAAGTCCATCATGACTATAAGCCTCAAGAAAGAAGCACAGCTTTCCAAAGAAGTTTCCAAGGATGCTGAGACAACTGCTGGTCGGTGTGTGTGGCAGGGTCAGACTATGGCCTATCCAAACATTTCACTGTCACAAATGGAACAAAACTGGGATACATTCTTGAACAAATCCTTTTCATGTTGTTCACTTCAGCCGTATTGACAGTGCAGTTAGTGGTCCTTAAATCTCTGGGTGATGATTAATGCATAGTGTATGTGGTTCCATATTGGATTTAGCTGATTTTTAAAATACCAGGTTCTTATTACCCTCTCAGTTGCAGTAACACCCTTTGGTGAAAAACTTTTTCACCTAGGGAGTTACTGCAGGATTGACATAAATTCTTGAGATTGTTTAGGTACTTGTGCTGTTCTTTTACTTACATTAACAAGGTTTTTCACTTCACTTTATAGGGCAGATTTAAATTGCATCTCAACTTTGAATCACTTGTGTGTGTAATTTAGTTGGGGAAAATGATAATAGCCCTATATTTTTTTTCTAACCTGAAGCTGCTGAATCATCCTCAGTTTACCATGCTAAACAGTGCTAAACAAAACTCCCAAGACAATGACACATTATAATATTTGTGACAGCCGATATGTATCATCAACCTTAAATCCTCTCCTTTTAAATGCTTTTACACTAGAGCAATGCAAAGCAGTGAGATTAAATTGACCCATTCTGCAGGGTCTATGGATAGTTTGGTTTATCAGAGCAGCACAAAGCAAATGAAGTGTTCTGGTGAATCTGACTTTCTATCTACAGCTGACTTATTAGGTAAGAGCATTGGTGAATGGAAAAGTCTGTGAAGCCCGGTTTTCAAGACCTAACTTTTCTGCGCTTGCAGGGCCCTTCCTCTTCTCCTGCATCTATTTTTTTCTAGTGGCAATGCCTCAATGGATAGGGAAACTAAAGCAGGAGAGAAATGGGGTGTTTGCAGGGCCCAGCCTAGCATGCAGCCATTGATCCTACAAAGAGAAATGACACTAAGGCTAAGTGACCTTCTATCCATATAGAACAGATGTATTATAATATTAATAATACAATATAAACAATACTGTATTGATATTGTAATATTAATAATATTTTCATATTAACATTGTCCATACTCAGTCTAAACTACACCATGTACAGAAAGCTTCTTAACTTAGATTGATTCCACCTCAGGCTTTTTGAATGTTTGTACCTAGCCTTAGTGTGTTAATGTGTGGTAACAGCAGCTCTATTCATCTACAGAGTTCATTCTTCCCCAGTGAACACAATATATGAATCACAATACATTACAGGTAGCTGCATCTAAGGCGCTAAATGAGGTTTGAGATGGTATTTATGCCTTGGTAAAAGGCAGCAGTTTTTTTCTGACAGATAAGACACCAGATTGGATATGGGCTCTGTTCCTTGTTCTGCCACTAGCCTTTTGGCTAACTTCAGGCAAGTCACTTCTCCATACTGTGCAGCAGTTTCACCACCTGTAAAATGGGAACAAACCTCTGCTTTGAGGTGTGCAGCTGAGAAGCAGCACCTAAGTGCTAAACATTGATATAGTTGTAGCAGAAGGAATGTGATCTTATGATTAAAACAAAGAGTTAGAAATCAACTGAGCTGATTTCTCCTGATTCTGCCTTTACCTCACTGTGTATCCTTAAGCAGGGAATTCATATTTTTTGTCTCTCAGTTCCTCCATGGGCAAAATAGAAATAATAGTATTTACCTACTGTTGTATTTAAGTTTGAGATCCTCGTATTAAGGATGCTCTATGCATGCGAAAAATATTATTAGGAGATGGGTACAAAATATTCATTCAGACATAGAAGAACTAGGTTTTAGCGGGGCCAGATTAAAACATAGGCGAACTAGGCACATGCCTAGGGCCCCAAGTAAAGAAAAGGCTCAGTTGTATTTCTTTTACATATTATAATTATTGAGTGGAAAAAAGTAGGGCCCATGAGTTTGTTGGCCTAGGGTCCACTATAGGGTTAATCTGGCCCTAGGTTTCAGTGAAATCCCAAACATTTTGTACATTTAATAGCATACATACAATCTAGTGGTGAGTTTTTAAAAATGTGATATGTACAGTCATGTGTAAAGATTGCATAACTTAAATAGTACTTTGTTAACTCTAATGTGTACCCTGACTTGGTATTCAATATACAAGCATAGGATATAACATTACTTTTAATGAGAAAATCCATCACATGCTGCATGAGCTACAGCCAAGCTGTAGATAGGAACAGATGGCTGAGAGAACTAAGAAGTTGACCTCATCTGGAATTTTTCTCATGCTGTAACAAGGATAAAGTAAATATTCTATAAGGTTTGGAGCCTTCATTGTCAGAGCTGGCATTGCAGTAACACTGACATCTCCACGATTCACAGTTTGCAAGGCATGCTGTTCAATAATGGATGTTCTGTGCCATAGAAAGAAATTACAAATGAAACTCTATTAAACAGTACTCATAGCTTTGCCAGTACATTAATGTGGATGTGAAAGACATGTTAAGACTGATCTGTAACTGGGTAATGTTGTGATTAGTGTTTGTGATGTAATAAAGAAAACCTAATTAAGAAACTGCAGGGGGAAAATACAAGAGGCCTGTTCTTTTAACAGAATCTGCCACCATTGAAAAACAGGTTTTAAAATGTCATTTAGCTAGTTTTAGCAGCACACCATTTAAAATCATAGTAAAACCTTTTCTTTCTTGTTCAGAGAACTTGTAACTAGATTGGTATAATAAGCTTTCCTATCCCTAGTTACAGGGAGTCCTTAACTAAGAAGAAACTGCTATGAAAAATATTATATGAGTCTTACAAATGTCAAACTTTTTTTTTTGAAATATTTTAAGAAGTCTATAATCACTTAATTGTGAAAACATGCTTGGTAGGCATTACAGGGACTTAGCTTGTGTTGTATAGTTTAATCTTTGTTATACCTATACTTATTAATTTAATTATTGATTTTTCTGGCTTCAAAATATTTATATTGAAGGAATGTGTCAGCTGAACTCTCATAGAGGTCTACTCACGGCTTCCACATAGTTACACTAACACAAAATCCTTAACCGGAACATGCTGAAAAATAAGAGTCTTTTTACAAATATCAGGTTGGTTTTAACAGCCTAAGCATAAGAAACCTAAAACTGTATAGTATAAGTCAATGGGCAGCTTTAACACTGATTTCTGTGGAAACAGGATCAGATCCTAAAAGCTTTACAGAGCTCTTAAGTATATGATTAGTCTTAAGCAATTGAGTAATCAATTCAATGGAACTATTTCTGTGTGTAAGGTTAAGCATATGCTTATGCCTTTGACAGATCAGGGTATGACTGCCCACCATTTTGCAGGATTGAGCTCAAGTTTGACACAAGTGTAGTGTGATGGAAAATAAGACTAAATTTCTTTTCCTTTGGTAGAGAATCTGGCCTCAAATCAATGATTTTGCCCTGGCAAGGTAAATTCAGCTTTTTATCTTTCTGCAGTTGATAAACTTAGGTTAATAATACCTATGTAATTGTTTCTAATATGACCCTGAGAGTCACATGTAAGAGCAGAGGTCTACTCTAGTCCCTTCCCTCAGGGTTTGGTTGTGTGCCATCAGTCTGATCCCAGGGGAGGCTATATTGTGGTAAGGTACAGATACAGGGATATAACTTACAGCCACATAATGGGCATATACTTATGCTTATGTAGATTTATTTCTGCAGTACATCAAAGATAAAACAGCCCAGCACTTTTGCAGGGGAAATCTGCATTGGGTATCTGCAGAGAACTGGCTTGTCTCCTATGGATTGTCACAACATATGGAACCTCTTGCCTCAAGCGCAGTGTCGGAAGGCAGCAATGTTTCTCCAGCCTATAATCAGCAAACCAGCAGCTGGCTGAGACAGATGCATAGGTGTACAAGTTCTGAGTCGCACGCTAAGCACGAAGGTTCATTCATTTTCCTGCCTGCTGTGGTACAGCCTATATTTAGATGGGTAAAACTGCTCCACTCACTCCATCAGGTTAGGGTCCTTAAATCACTCTGGGATCCCTTAGGAGGAAAGACACTATATTCGTTTAACAATAATCATATTTACTATGCTGAAGTCTATTTACACTCTACTTTGTCATTCAGTTAAGCAGTAACAATCGAGGAGCAGAACATTTCCTGAAGATTAGTGACTGGCTGGGCAGAGTTTAAGGCCTGGGGTACAGCCAAAGGCCATTAACTCCAGCTGGTCATTAAAAAAAAATCCTTAGGAAACACCTTGCACTAGGGTCAGTATTACTGTTATAACAAATGTAGGCACATGGATTTATTTCATGGGGCTGTGTTTTCAGTTGGTATGCATAGAGCCTTTCTGGAGAATTTACACCTTCTTAATATTAATGGGTCCGATTGCTCAAATCACCCCTCAACATTCCATTCGTCATATAGTTTCAATTAAATTTGTTGTGAAAGGTGGAAGCAAAGTGCTCTTTTATTTTTCAAATCAATTTATCCAGTTAGTCTATGACCTTGTGAGAAACAGACTGCTTTTGCCTTCCACCGCACAAATAAAAAAATGCTACAGATAAACTTGCCTCTGAGAAGATCTTTTATAAACCAAATTCTCTCCTGAAGGTGCAGCTTTTTGTGGGATAGCCAAGAACTCAGGGAGTTACAGCCACTTGTGCCTCCCCTTTATTTGTATTCAGCAGACAATGGATACAACTAAAAATGTAGCCCTTTATGTATATTCTTCAAGAACTATTCCACACCCCTAACTGCATGGTGTGTACACGCAGACAGGATCATTATGAATATACCAGATACAGGTATACTAGAGAGGCTGTAGGTGAAAATGGGGATTTAACTTAGACAGGGTTTAAATTGGTTTTAACAAATTAGAAATTCCCATAAAACAAAAAATACTTACATTTAAAATGTATTGGGTAGACATATGGCTGGGGTCATTTGACCCCAGCACTCTTTCCTGCCTAGGAAGGGACTCGATGATCTGTTGAGGTCTCTTCCGACCCTAGTATCTATGAATCTATGGATTTTAGGGGTTATAGCATGATAGCAGAAACCGAACTAGAGAAAATCCATTTAGAATGGATGTTAACAGAATTAAAGAGGTTATGCTACCTTCAATCAGTCGAAGTGTTTCTCCTCAGGATAATGTCAGGCAGCATTATGAGCAAGGATAGCAATTAGTTCAGATAAAATAGAAACTGATTCAGATGTTCACCTCAAATTCCTAAATAAATCTTGAGGTTTTTAATGAAAGATCTTATAAACATTAATCTGCACCAAACAAAGCTGGTTGGCACAAGTATATTGCAAAAAGGGTTGTTGTCTTTGAAATATTTCTCTTGCTACTAAAATCACTGAAGTTTTTGAAAACTCACAAGGATTCCTTATCATATAAGTGCCTAGCACATTGGAGTCCTGTCCTATATAAGACGTCTAGGTACTACTACTACAATGTAATGTTACCATAACAATCATTATTTTTACCTTATAAGATCTCCCAATGTAGACAGTTCCTTTGAAACATTTGAGCCTGGTAAGCTATTAATTATATTAATATATCCCTAAAGTAATATCACTTAAAAATGCAGATTTTACTTGTTTTAACAGATTTCACCCTTGAATTTTATAGTTGAAACTATTATCTGATAATGCATGTGATGGAGCTTTAAAAGTAATCTTCTCCAGCCTTTACTAGGACAGCAAGAATTATTCACACACACATCCTTTTGCTATCCTTTAAATCCCTACATGTAAACTTGGGCGAAGTAGTCCCGTTATTTTCTCAGCATGCTTAAAGCCCTTGCCCCAGGCCTTATTTTTCACTTTGGGCCTGTAACACCGAGCTTACATGATGACCTAATTCACTGAACTTGTATAAGTTCTTTACACTAGAGTGAGTCTCATCCTTAAGGAAAGAACAGGGGATAATGCTTATATCCTGGTCAACGTGCCTTCTCACTAAAAACTCTTATATTTTGCTGCTTCATTTTTCTCCCATACAATGTTCATTTCTCTATTGATGCTGAAAGCTACTTTACTTCCACCTGATTTAAGATTATTCCAGTGATATCTGTTTAAATGTTTTTATTTCTATATTACCATTTCAATTAAAATCTTTTAAAAATACCCTAACATCATATTTCTATGTGTGTGCGCATGCATGCATGCATGTACACACATACAATCACCCCCCACACCCCCACGCACACGTACACCCACACTCACACACTTTAAGAGTTTTGACTGTCTAGTCGAAATATCATTGATATCAGTAGGATTTAGTACAAATCCTCAGGGCCTGATTCTGCAAACACTCAGATCAGTGCTTGACTTCATACATTGAAAAAATCTCAAAGTTACTTACTAGATAAACATTTGCAGGATCAGAGACTCTTTCAGATGGAATAGATTATAATATTTGACTTTTATGCATGTATGTTTTTTCTATTAAGTTCTCTCATGTCTACATAAACATAAACTGTCTGTTCAGGATAAATGCAGTATGTTTTGTCCTTTCACTCCTGATTATATTATTTGTTTTATTCAAGAGTTAAATCTATGCATGAAATAAAAGCTAGCAAGCAATAGGGTCTTTGTGTGATTAAACTTTAAGTTATTTTGGATACCAAATGTGTTTATTTGTGACAGGTCCCCATGATTTTAGGGGCTTCCCCCCACATTCTTTCTTACCTCCTTTTTATCCAGCCCTATTTTTCCATTTATCCATCTTCCCATGCCAACCTTCAGTCACAAGACAGAGTTAACAGAATCTGGCCAGTGAACTCATACTCCCATATTCAATTCAGGACTATCTAGGTTCCACTTACATGTAAGGGTGTCTTCTCAGTTTAAGCGCTATTGGTTTCAAATGCTGTCTGTGGCTGCCTATGAGTTATTGACTTTCATGCAATGTTTGGAAATTCAGTGCTTTTAGTGTAAAAGACCATGATCATAAGACCGAATTCTGTTCTTCTAAAAGATTGTTCAAGATTAAACATCAACCCCTCCAACATTAGCAGGACAAGTTGCAGCAGTTAGAATGAAAGGATGCCAAGACTAAACTATTTACTTTAAATGATTCCAATTTTTCCAAGCACCAAATGGTTCAAGTCTCTCAAACAGACAATTAATAATAAAACCACCATCCAAAAATGTAACAAAACAGTGTCCCAGTATCTTGGCAGAGAGGCACCTGGTTATCTAGCAAGGGTACATTACTTTGTAACCAAAATTCTTCACCAGGCTCATAGATTTATAGGGAACAAGACCACCACAGAAGTTCTATGTTGCATACCAGAAAGATCTTAAAATATCCCTAGGTTTCATACAACAGCCTGCTTTGCTACAGACAAGCATCTGCTTGAAGAAAACATTGAAAATCCTTTTGTTAATCCTGAAGGTCTTCCAAGCACTCAGAGTTTTTCTTCACATTACTCACATATTGCGTGACCTCTCTTCCCTGCTGGGAGTTACTGCTCTCCCAGGAGAAACTATGAGTGTACAGATGTTCAGGATATTTTTTCCCAAAGCAAAAATGGCCACTCAGGGAGAAAAATAACTTGGGAACAATCAAAGTTAACTCACTTCCAAGAAAGTTGCTCCTTGCAAGAGCAAGTTCTGTACCCATTTTCTTTTAAGAGAAGCCACAGCACAGTCCTCCTGCATCCCAGGGTCTTTTGGTTCTGCCCTCTCCTTTCTCACTCCCACCTCCACCCCTGCCAGACACAGTGTGTTGCTCAGGCTGGACTCTTCTGCTCAAGACAAGCAGGGAGCAGAACATGTCCCTTTCACCATCCGCACATTGTGCTGCAGGGACACAACCTGCATGAGTCAATATGGACTGCCCTGTGCACTGCTGCCATCTGTCACCAGGCTGACTAAAGAAGCCTATAAAGCACAGTGAGCTTTCTATTCTTCAAGGGCTCAGAGTTTAAAAGTCTGTCTAGGTGTCTCCAGGTAAGTTTCTTTTTACCAGGAAAGCAAACCTAAGAGAATTCTCCTTGGTCATTTGAACATGTGTATGCAACCCAAATCTGGTCAGCACTGCTCCACAACAGGCAAAGCAAAACTAAGCACATCTCCCACAAACTGAGTGTGCTATCAACGCTCAGTTACTGTATGAAGGTAAAAGGATGCCTTGCTACCTGAGACTGTACCACCTACTCTTGGGACATATCTGAACATGAGTTACTTTGAGTGACTGACACACAGCTCTGAGCAGCCAGGTTCACCTAGCCCAAGCATGGGTAGCTACACCAGAGTTACTGCGTCTTCACTGCTGTTGCACTTACCTCTTTGTGTCATGAGGTATTGTGTTAGCACATCTCATGATTCTTTGTGCTGCAGGAAGATACACTGATCCCTGGCTCTTTCCCAGAGATTTGTGAGATAACTTGTCTGTTCTTTAAGGCTATTAACACTTGAGTAGTTTATCCTAAATCCTCACTTCTTGGTGAGTGGGTTACTGGTCTAAGTGAACGAGGCATCAGGGGTTAACCCTCAGCTGAGCTAGGGAACTTAAGTTTAAAGAGCTAGGAAGCTTGACAAGAAGGTTTTGTGGATGGACAAAAGGGGAAATAGGAGCCAGATTTAAGTAAGAGGGTAAACTATCACTTTAGTGAAGACAAATGCTTTTAAAAACCTTGGTAGTCCCAAAATGAAATGCTGATGTGGTTCCACAGTTCCATATTTCAATAAAAGTTTTAGCTGCTACAGAAACTCAGAGGTCATGAGATCTAGCAAAGTCTGATATAACATTTTGAAATCTAATAAATTAGAGCTAGGAGGCTTCACACAACCTTATTTTCGCTACAGATTCAAGTGTGCGTTTCTCTTGGGCCATGGCTGAGGCTACTAGATGCTACCACAATATTACTGCTACTGCTATAGATAACAACAAATAATTAGGTGTACATCAGTTAGCCAGTCCAGCCTGTCAAGTTGCACATCCTCAGCTCTTTCCAAAGTCAGCATCTTCCAGTAAATGTTTGGTATCTCAATGGGTGAAGCTCTAAGAGAGGGATAACCAGCAAGTTTTGTACCCTGGGCAAAACCTGGCTGGGGGAAGGAGTTACCAAGCCCCAGAGAGCAGGTAGAGAAAAAGGGGGTCATTCTTACCTGTCCCAGGGACCCAAAGGCCCCAGCTATTACTGGCATAAAGTAGTCTTCCCACCCCTGGTCACTGCTGCTGCTGGCATTGACAGCATCAGCATAGGGGTTTCTGCACTTGGCTTCTGCTGCTGCTGCTATAGCTGCAGTGCAGGGCTGTTGCCACACCACGGACTCTCTGAGGAGCTTCCATTCTGGCAGCCTTGTAAATGGGCACCCAGGGCTAGTGCCCTACTCACCCTTCCCTTTTTATGCTGCTGGGTATCGTCCTCAAGAGCTTCCCGAGACCCAGGCTTTAATTCCTTTTCTTTAACATCTGAATTCCATTCACCTATCTTAAAGATGACATTAGAAAGTGCTGAGTATTTCTGAGCTCCCTGGCATGTTATTTATTCATTTTATACCATCATCTGCATTTATGCAAAGTACCATATTTTACAAAGAAAGAGGTGGTCTCTTTCTTACAATAGTATACAATCTGCATGTAGTTTCAAATTTCACATGCTCTGAAACTTTCTACCCCATAACACACTGCATTCAAGAGAATCCGCTGTTTGAATGTGCATGCTTCTGGCATCAGTAGAAAGACAAACAAACTTTACAGGTGGTGTCCAGAAGAGCATAACAAGTGTAGTTTTCTTTTCTCCTGCTCATCATCCACTCCTTCTGAATGGTGCATGATATTGGCATAGACTGAATTTGATTTGCTCTATTTGCTGTCAGGGATTGTACACCTAAATACATCTTTCCAAACCCCTCTCCCTGCATCTTATTTCTTGTTAAAACTTGTTTTATAGTAAGCTCTTTCTTCCACTTCTTCTCTGCTCACAGATCTCTTCAACACTGGAGTTTTCCTTTGTGGAACATGTCGATGTTTCAAACTAATTTTCCATTCCAAACAGAGATCCAGACATAAAAACATGCTTGTAACATGAAAAGTTCCGAAAGGTTTGGAGTTGGAAGCTGCAGAATGAAAAAAAATAATTGTCTGCTAACTTGTGTGAAAGCTACAATTGCCATACCCTCCGCCAGGTGTTAACTCAGATTCATTTGAATAAAGAATCCATTTTTAGTTTTATAATAAAGGTTAGGTCTAAGACTCCATCTCCCACTTTCTCATTCATATAAACATTCAAGGCGCCTTCACACTGATAAACCATGGACCCCTTTCTTCTAGCTGTGGAAATCTGTATTTGAAAACAGTGGAGAGTTAATCCAACAACTATGGTAGGGGAAAGATGCTTTATCCAACACCTCAGTATGTACTAGATCACATTATTTCTAATTTTTTTTAACTGGAGTGGTAGGATGGACCTTGGACCTCTCTCTAGAAGGAAGTCATGGTGAAAGATACTAAAGAAAGAGTCATTCATATACAATCCTTTGGGTTCAAACCTTCCAAAGACTCAAGATCAACCACTTTGAAGAAAATCTTAGCATTACTACTTGCAGTAACCACAACTAGATAGTCATTCAAGGAATGAATATGTGGGTTTCAGTCACTCTCCTCTGCTTAGACAGTCATTTTTTTTTTCTTGAAGTGCCATTGTGTTGTGGTTCTAGGTCAGTTTTGCAGTAGGAAATTTCTAGGATCAAAGGCTGGGTCTGAGACAGAAGTGTCTTAACTCCAGGACTTCAAAGCTGTGTCTGCACTGAGGGGTACTGTACTAGTACTGGAATTCCAGTATCCTACATCAGCAAAGTCCTTCTCATGTGGCTGCAACAAGCCTTTCTCTATTTTGGGGCTGATGTAGCACTGCCGCATAGTTATGGTGGCAGAGCCCCCTAGTGGAAATGAGGTGCATGACAACAAATGGGGATTTTTCTGCCAACTTTGCTACCTACACTCCTTCCCTGAAAGACAGGAGCTAAGCCAGTAGAATCCTTCTGCCCACCTGGATGCATCCAGATGGAGAGATGAGTTATCAGTGCATATAATGACCTGATTACACCGATCTTTTCACACCCCTTGCTATATAGTTACGCAGCCAAACCTTTAAAGAGTAGACTGAGCCTGCTATAACAACAAAGCTGTGGTTTGAACTCCTGGACTAAAATCACCTCTGCATGAGTAAAACAGACTGTGAAATTAAAAAACACAATTTTCCTGGTATGGCTTTGTCTACACTACTGCTGACACAGCTGGGCCAAGCAACAGTCACATTTTTTCTTGTGCCTGACACACACAGCTGTGCTACCACAAGTCTGTAGCATAGACATGGCCCAAGATACAGAAAGTTCTTGGTGATGCTGCTGTAGTGCCTTAGCTGAGATTTTTGCACAAGGGAATGATCTGTATGCAAGTTGTGACCCTTTCTGTTCACAAAAACAGGACTTGGGCACATTCTGTAAATAAACTACAGTAGAATACCTCTGGTCTCAATATCATCAGTCTTTCTTCAATGGGAAATTGAGAAACTGACTGATGGCTAAGGTCCCCAAAGTAGCTAGCACTTGATAAAAAAAGAGATGCAACATGTTTCACAGTTAATCCTAGCTGCCATATTTTCCTCACTATGAGGATTGTAGTGTAGGAAAAGGACATTTAATGAATATTATAACTATTGACGTACCTTGAGAATACATTAGTATCATTCAGTGGTCCTGGTACAGTCCAGTTACAGTCTTAATTCTTTAATATTAGTAATCACAATAATAGCCCATTTTTCAAGAAAAACATTCTTGATTATATAAACATAATGATGAGGCAGACATTGTTTTTTATTGGTATTAGTGCACCTTCTGAATTCAGAAGCATGGAAGATATTCACAGTGCACACAGTATCATAAGAGATGCTCATATTTTAAAGTTTAAAATACCAGTCTAAAGAACAGCCTTGAAATTTCAAAATTATTCTCTCTACTTGATAACTGCAGGTAGTCAGCTTTCTTCTCTTATTTAAAATGAGAAAACAACCACCTATGATCTTCTATCTATAAAATTAATAAAGGGGTAATATTCTGAAAAACACAGAGCTGCAGCTACACTCATGAGTTTGTTTTCAGAACCCACTTTCTTTGGAATATGCATATAGTAAAAATAATGCTTTGATAATTCCCTCTAATATATATGAGACTGGATAAAAGAACCAGCATTCAATGAAATAAGTGACCCTGGACATTTGCAAGAGCAAAAGAGTGCCCCTTTCATAGAATAAACAGAATTCTAATAAGTGTGGCTTGTGACCTAAACTGAAATGTAACCTTTACTTTCAGCGGTGAAAGGCTAATACATTAATATACTGAGTCTCCAGGGCAGCTTGCAAGCAATTCACTGGAAGCAAGAGGAGGAAGAGGACGAAGAGCCAGGCACCAAGCACCAGATCCTGCTCCAGGAAGCAGGATGAGCCAGGGCTGCATGTGTATTTGGCTTGCTGAATGTTTGGTGGGCTATGTGTTTTGGGTATGTTTTCTGAGAAGCTGGGAATGCTGTTAGCTGGGTGATTGCTGCCTGTGTCTGACAAAAGTCCTAACAAGAGGATGGAGCCAGTGCCAGCAGGTTATAAAAGGAGACTCCCTGAGCTACCAGGGACAGCAAACAGGGCAGTTTGCAAGCAGGTTGCAAGTGACTGGCATAGACTTTTCAGAGGCAAGCCCTCCAAACAGAGCAATGAGGATGGTGATGAGGACAATGATGAGGATGGACACAATGATGAATACAATGATGAGTGACAGCATTGGTCAAAGGGGTGGGGGAGTTGGGAAGGGGAGAAAGGGAGAGAAGAGGGGATAGGGAGGAGGGAACTGAGACAGCCCTTTGCGTAACTCTGATAGTTTAAAGAAGACGGTGATGGGTGTGCAGGTACACGATGAAGTCTTTGTAATGGGACTAAGAATGGTGTAATTGTAAAACTGTTTTGGACTGTCAAGTGAACCATAGAGGTTACAAAACAGGATGGTAGCGGTATAGTGTGTGTGTGTGTGTGTGTGTGTGTGTGTGTGTGTGTGTGTGTGTGTGTGTGTGTGTAAGTAGCTAAAATTCAGCAGTTAGACTAATACTTAAGCCCCTTGTTTAACTACCATCCCAAGCAAGGAGGAGTTTACTTGGGAGTTTGCCTGTAAACTGTCTGTGGCAGAAGACCACCTCTGTTTCTCCCCAAAAACTCTGCTTTGTGACAATTTGGTTAGGATGGGCCCAGCAGGGGATACACACCTTACCCTATCTCTTTAGGTAACCTGAGCTGGCCATTTTTTAGAAAAGGAAGGAGGATCCAGGGAACTATAGACCAGTCAACCTCACCTCAGTCCCTGTAAAAATCATTGTGCAGGTCCTGGAGGAATCCATTTCTAAGCACTTGGGGAAGGTGATTAGGAACAGTCAACATGGATCCACCAATGGATTCAACATGGATTCACCAAGGGCAAGTCATGCCAAATTGCTTTCTTTGACGAGGTGCATAGAAAACTGGATGGATCATCAGGCTCAAAGGGTAATAATCAGTGGCTTGATATCTAGTTGGCAGCTGGTATAAAATAGAGCGCCCCAGGAATTGGCGATGTAGAGTGGGTACACGTGAGTGCACATGCACTCTCTGAGATTGGCAGTGCATCCCCTGAGACAAGTGCTGCCAACACTGCTGGCAGTGCCTGCAGGCGGTCACTGCTTGTCACTCCTGCCCCCTCCCCACCCCCACTAATGGCATCTGTGGGCAGTTGCCACTGCCAGCGGCTTCTGCAGGTGGTCACTGACCACAAGTCAGTGCTCACCAACCTCCCCTTACCACTGACATTGCCACAGCCACCTGCAGGAGCTCCCTGTTCGCTGTTGCCACACCTCCACTGCTGCCACCACTGTCTACGGGTGGTCATCGTGCCCCCCTAGCCTCCAGGGGCATGCATCGTTCATGGCCCCAGAGGTCAGTCCTGGGGCTGGTTTTGTTCAAAAGCTTCATCAATGATCTGGAAGACGGGCTGGTGTGCATCCTCAGCAAGTCAGCAGATGACATCAAGCTGGGAGGAGTAATAGATATGCTGGAGGGTAGGACTAGGATTCAGAGAGACCTCAAAAAACTGGAGGATTGAACCAAAAGAAATCTCATGAGGCTCAATAAGGACAGGTGCAAAGTCCTGCAGTTTAAGACAGGACAATCCCATGCATTGGTACAGGCTGCGGACCAACTGGCTAAAGAGCAGCTCTGCAGAAAGGGACCTGGGGGGTTACAGTTGGCAATAAGCTGAATATGAACCAACAGTGTGCCCTTGTTGTGAAGAAGGCTAATGGCATATTAGGCTGTATTAGTAGGAGTGTTGCCAGCAGATCGAGGGAAGTGATTATTCCATTCTATTTGGCACTGGTGAGGCCATATCTGGGGGTGTCTATACATGTGCTCCAGGGTGTGGGGTGGCAGTGCTTTAATTAGAGAAGCTATGAGAGCTGCTCTAATTAAAGCGCCTGCAGCGTCATGTGTATTCTCACATTTTAAAATAGCAGCGAGGATGCTTGAACTAAAATTCATTCAAGCTTTTAGTTCAAGCACCCCCACTGCCATTTTGAAGCATGGGGATGCTGAATACATGTGACACAGAGGCTGCTGGAGTGTGTAAATGAACATACTCTGGCAGACTCAATTAATCGAGTCTGCTCTGTCATGTGCTAATTAGATGTCCAGCATAAATATAAATGTCCAGCACATTTATAGGTGTCCTGGAGTACTGTGTCCAGTTTTGGGCCTCCCACTACAGAAAGGATGTAGATAAATTGGAAAAAGTCCAGTGGAGGGCAATGAAAATGGTAAGGGGGATGGGGCACACAACTTCTGAGAAGAGACTGAGGGAGCTGGGTTTAGTTAGTCTGCAGAAGAGATGACTGGGAGGGGTGGAGAGGGGAGGACTTAACAGCAGCCTTCCTGAAGGGTGGTTCCAAAGGGGACGGAGTTAGCCTGTTCTTAGTGGTGGCAGATGAGAGAACAAGAAGCAGTTGTCTAACATTGCAGTAAAGGAAGTTTAGGTTAGATATTAGGAAAAAATGTTCTCATGAGGAGCATAGTAATGTGCTGGAACAGGTTACCCCAAAACCCCTCCATCCTTGGAGCCAAAGCCTTGGCTGGGATGACCTAGCTGGGGATGGTTCTGCTTTGAGTAGGGAGTTGGACCAAATGACATCCCGAGGTCCCTTCCAACCCTAATTTTGTATGAGTCTATGAAATGTAAATATTCCCAGTCTTGTGCACAGAACTGAAACTTAGGCACGTTCTAGAAAAGGGAGCAAAGAGAAGAGGCAGGGACAAGTCATACCTGATACCAGATGGCTCAAAAGAACTGAAGTTAAATATATTAAAATATGTATTAAACATTCATGTTGATATTTAAAATTTCTTTAAAAAGACCAAGTGTAAAATGGTACGGAGGCTCTGTTTGCTTCTCAGTCATAAGTACAACATTGCACAGGTGTAGAGGGGCTGCAACAAGACAAGACTGAAGTTCCAAACATACATTCAGAAGGCATAGAGGAAGCCATTAAAAACTGAATAGACAAAATACGCAAAAGGCTTTTGGGAAGGCAAAATTCTGCACATGTGACACAGGGTCAGGTAATTGCTGCTATTTTTTTGCTTGTTTTCTAACTATGGAAGAGTACATAGTTAGCCAAACAAGGAGTTTATCTAAAACTTCAAGAATGACATCTTTAAAGATGTTAACTCACTGATTGAAAGCTTTGTTTTCCTTGACTATATGGCTGTGTATTTCTAAAGTCTAAGCTGCTAATAATAAGATTCTTTATTTCACTGAATAGTCTTTTCCAAGGTATGCCATCATAGGCTGCTTATCAGCAAGTCCCATCTCCATTCTAAACTAACATTTATAATAAAAATCACAGTTGTAAATTCAAACTTAAAAAAAATTCTCCTTGTAGCAAATACAGGACAAACACTTTAATACCTAATGCAGTACTACTGCATTTAGGCTCTCTGATCTGATCTGATCTGTATTCAGGTGTTGTGCAGCCCCTCCTGGTCTGGTCCCTTCTCCACTCCCCTTGGAAACAGAAGCAGGGGGTAGTACTGTTCTGCATGCCTGTGTTTCTGAGAGGCATGTGGGAGGGCTACAACAGCCCTGCTGCCTGCTTTAGATTGATCAGAGCCCTAACACAGCAGTAGTGGACACAGGGCAGGTTTACTAGGCTGTTACTGCAGTGGCAACATCTGCATTGCAGTACCCCTAAGGGGACCCCAGTTGAGAACCACTGCATAAGGGAACTGTTTAACTACTTTCTATGCAGGAGGAGAATAACAGTATTAGGTGCTTTTGAGAGAGAAAGAATGAGTTGATACTATCACATGACAAGGGCAGAAGCTGCTGCCAATACTTGCAATAGATTATAATTGCATATCATGTTTTAAACACTATGGCCAGGTACAGACATTTTACTTTTACTGGTATAAGTGATTGGAAGCTGGTCTACACCCATAACAGAACCAAAGTTTGGCACACATAGTCTGGTTTAAAAACGGTGGAACCAAAGGGCAAATGTGTGTTCTGTTCACTACTGGTCTAAAGTACACCTGTTACAGAAAACTGTGTAACTTAGATCAATTCTTCCTTGGGCTTTTTATGAGACCGTGAGAGAGGAACTTCCCCAGGAGTGGAGGTGGAGGTGCAGAATCTTAATCCTTCTTCTGAGATTCATTATCACTATACTAAACAGTCATCATATTATCTCATGTATGTCACCAGCTGATGGTATCAATGACTGCCCCTTCAACAGGGAAGGGACAAGGCAGAAGGATCCAGGCCTGCTCTGCTCCTCAGGGTCCCAGCCTCGAACAGCTGTGAGGATTACCTATGAGCCCAGATTCCCCTCAACAACCTATGTAATGTCTCGGACTACTTCCTCTATTGGTCTGTTTCTGAATCTCCGACTCTGTCTCCTTCTTGGGATCCTGTTTGCCTCTCATGTTCGTGGTTGTTTTCACGCAGCTATCTCTGAACATCCCAGCCACAGCAGACTCTAGTCCTCTGAGCCACAGTCTACTGCAAACTACTCATTTACTCTCACTGGCAGCTCCAACCTCTTCAGCTGCCTTTGTTGCTCCAGTTTGGAGTTTGACCCCATTTGGCTTCAGTAAGACACAAAACTCCAGCCAGACGGTTAAAGCAGAGAATTTATTTCAATGGAGCAACCATGGATAACTGAAATGGCAATATGATAAACAATTGTACTATTTAATCAACAGTCCCCTCAGTCAGCTGGTTCGTCTGTCCTCAAGTGACTGAGGGTAGTAGGGCTTTTGTCTTTCAGCATCTCTCTTCCAGAAGTTTAAGCAACTTCGCAGATTTCAACCTGCTCTTTTTATCTATCACTTTTGTTGATCACCAGGACAGATGTGCCCCTAGAGCTTTCTGCAGAACCTTTTCAGTCACCTTCCACTTACTTATTTACCCCACTTATTTGACTCCCATGGGCCCGCTTGCTAAATTCATCTAGCAATTGGCTAGACACAAGCTAAGATAATTTAACCACAAAACTCGCTCCACAAAAAACCCCAAAACAAAGCAAAAACTTATTGTACCTTTGCTCTAGCTGACACAAGCAACACACATGCTACTTCCCATTTGACAGAGATGGCAATTTTTCTGCAAGTTCTTAGTGTCCAGTTTCACTCTGACTACGCAGCCACATAACGCTTCTCAACATAACACTGGTTAGGCCCACACCTGGTCATAACTGACTTATTTTCCCAGCTCACATCCTTTTGTAATCCCAGTCAGGGAGTGGAGCCAGAGATAAATCAGCTTCTCATTTTAAAGGGACCTCTACCAAGGCAGAAATGGTGCTTTTCTCTGTAGCTTGAGAACAGAATTCCCTAGCTCCATGATTAAATAAAACATTTTCCCTGTACTTTCCATATGCCATCCTTAGAGTCCCTTCCCAGTACTAATAAGCTCTGGGGATGGTAGGCTTGTCTTCCATCTTGCTATTTCTGTGCCTTGAAACTCTAATGCAATAATCCTCTCGTGCAGATAAAGTTTGGTGGATGAATGCTTCTTGTGGATTTTGAGAAGGAGGACCTGGGAGTGTGGGGTTACTTTGCAAATCTCAGTGGGTTGGTAGGTGGGGATATGGGTTTGGGGGTGAAGATATGATTACTAATTGCATGCACAATTCTGCTGGTTGTCCTGAGATTGGCATTACACCACAACAATAGAAGGCACACAGGTAATCAGTTTAGTCATCCTTGGGATGCAAGAGCACTGTGGGATGACAACTGGAAGAGTCAAGGTTTTCATAGATTCATAGATTGTTAGGGACTGGAAGGGACCTTGCAGATCATCGGGTCCAGTCCCCCCCACTCTGGACAGGAAGACAACTGGGGTCAAGTGACCCCAGTGAGGTGACTGTCCAGTCTCCTCTTGAAAACCTCCAGGGTAGGTGACTGCACCACCTCTGGAGGAAGTTTATTCCACAGTCTGGACACCCTAACCTTAAAGGAGTTTTTCCTGGTATTAAGCCTGAAGCGGCCTTCCAGGAGTTTGTATCCATTGGTTCTGGGCTTCCCCAGGGGTGCCCTAATGAATAGTTGTTCACCAAGCAGTAAGCCACTATCGAGTCCCCTCTCAACTTTCTCGTCTTTAGGCTAAAGAGGCCCAGGTCCCTTTCCCTTTCCTTGTATGGCTTGCCTTGCAAGTCCCTGATCATATGGGTGGCTCTTTTCTGGACCCTGTCAAGTTTTTCCACAATCTTATTGAAGTGTGGCGCCCAGAGCTGGATGCATTACTCCGACTGCAGTCTCATCAGTGCTGAGTACAGCAAGAGTATCACTTCCTTACTTTACACGAGATGCATCACTTGATGCATGCCAGTGTGTTATGTGCCCTGTGGTTTCTCCAAATGAACATTGGTTCTCACTAACACAATGAGATCAGGGCTGTCCAACTTGAGTACCCTGTGGGCCACACGCCATACAGGCATCACCAGGTGACACTTACCCTCACCCCCACATAGACTCCAACACTGTACCATGCAACCCCCCACTGCACCAATACCGGTCTCCCCCTGCTACAATATGGAGGCACATGAATGTGATTGCCCCCCTGCACTGCAGCACATGTCCTCCCAGGCACTACTGCACATGGTGCCACTCCACCACTGGCACACACAGATACATCCCCCCCACCCCATATTTCCCACCTGGCTGCCTACTCCTCCTCCACTCCCTGTGCTGCTCCCCATACTGACCCACCTTCTGAGGCAAAGGCAGGCAGTAGAAGCCAGAGGAGGGATGCAGAGCCCAGGGACTTCAGCTGCTGTTGTTGTGAAAGCAATGGGGGCATCAGCAGAAGCCCCAGGGGTACATCTTAGCCCCTCATGGGCCATGTGCAGCCTGCAGGCTGCCAGCTCTGGGTCAAATAATGCACCTGAAGAGCAGTGTCACAAAGACAGAGAACTTTTTAAGATGAGTAAAGTAAACTTAGAGCAGACTTCATGCATAAGCAAGCCCTACAAAGGAGGGGCTTATGAGATCAAATTACTTAAATACCTCACCTCAGCATCCTCAGACCAAAGGGCTCTCCTCTCATTACATCTGCTTGAAATAGATCTTAGAAAGCTGAAACTGCAGGACATTATTTCACACAAGTCCCACCCCTTCCAGTTCACGCAGTGCTTGTCCCAAAGGTGCAATCATATCAAAATAATTCAGGAGTTGGGAAAGTGACCAAGAATCTCTCGTGGGCCTGAGATCTCTGAAGGGACAGCCCCACAAAGTCAACTACAAATGCCAATTTTCTGTATCTTCTCCTTACAAGTTGCCTTTCCCCAGGTCTGCATCTGCCAGACAATATGAATTGAGGGAACAAAACACTAAACAATGGGCACCAGGGACCCCCATCCTAAGAAAATTCTGAAACCCTCCAGGTGCAACTTCCTGTATTTTATAAGACCTTTAAAACATATTTTAAAAAAGTATGTAAAAAATAAGTCTACCTGGTATTTTTCTTGGATTCTGTGCTAAAATAACTTGCCAGTAGCAAATTCCACACACTGTAACCACAGTGCCCTCTACGTGCTTGCGTGTTTCTCAGCATGCACGTGCGCACGCGCGCGCGCGCGCACACACACACACACACACACACTGTATAGAAAAGCAGTTGAAAAGCCAGTATCAACATTATAAAAAATATCTCCCAAAGTAGGTTATCACCTCCCCTGTGAGTAGGAACACTAGGCTCTTATACCCACTACCCATTCACAGCCAAGTCTCCCAAGCCTCCCTTGTCCTGCAGAATCCTATCCTCTGATGATTTTGTATAGCCAAACATGTATTTTTGGTTATATGTTAGTACTAAATACAGTCTATATATTTCAATTTTTTTTTCTCTCTTATTTTATGTTATTTTTCTCTTCCTGCTTTCTTCTCCCCCTCCCTTTTCTATTGTTGCCTATTTATCTATGCTATTGTGGGCTTTCTTTGATACCATTTTTACCTGCATTCAGAGTTTGTTTTACCACCTTTGCTAGATCAGGCTCTATTATTTTTTAAATATTCTCTGCAAATCTCCCTCTGTTTGTCATTCCTTTTCCTCACTCCTTACTCTCCAATTTCTGAGTACCTTCATGTACCAGTTCTCTGTCACATATCTCCAATTCCTCCGTCCTTGTTCTTTCCCTCACCCTAGGCCCCTCTTTACTGACCCACATGTTTTCCATACTCTCATCCTGATCCCTGTTGTGGTTTCTCCAGTCTCTCTGACTTCTTATTTTTGGTTTTTCCAAGTTTGTCTTGCATCCATTCTTAATTCCAAATGTATTCATCCATTCTCCTTCCATTGCTGGTGCGTCCAGCATGTATCCTTCCTTTTAATAGGTCTGCCTTAGGTTTTGGAGGAAGGAGGGTGAGCTGATCTCTTAGAGAGATGAACCCAACACTCTGTTTTTATGACATTTAGAAGTGTAATATCCAACTTAGTGCAAACTTCCTCTGAACTAGGGAAAGGGACTTACTCTTTAAGGCCCCAGTTGACCTGTGGGTGACATGAATAACCTGTGATGAATTTTGCATCAATATCGACATATAGATATAAAAGATTCCACAATAGCCTATTCCTGTGAAGACTATAATAGTACTTAAAATATTAAAATTACTGTGGCCCTGGCACAAATGACTTCCTACATCCTTTTGAGAGACAAACAGGTGGTACTCCTTTCTAATAATTCAGGAAATGTCAGTTGGACAATGCTGATTTGATAGGTGACTTTTTAAAATCAAAGGTACAGGCAGTCCTCGACTTACAACATTTTGAGTTACAATGTTTCGCACTTACAATGTTTATAAATTGGCACCCTGTTTCAGCTTTATGATGTCACTTTCGACTTTACAACACTTGATCTGATGCAACACCATGCCAGGGAACAAGTCTGCTGTGTCGCTCATCTCCCTGGGGAACATCTGTCCAAACTTCTTTGGACACTTTCTTTAAGAAAGCAGACAGGAGTCCAGAAAAACCTGCAGCCAGGACTCCTGAGAAGACTCCAGCCAAGAACCCTTCAAAAAGTCCAGCAAAGTCACCTCAAAGAAGTCCTTCTAAATCAATATGATTGCTATTTACAACATAAATACATTAATGTAGCTATATTACTCATCTATAATTGATTAAGTACAAAATTCTGGGGTATTTTTAGTGAAAATAGAGTATTGGACCTTCAGGAACCAATCCCCCATTTATAACATTGCTTCCTATGGAAAAATCAGTTCTGAGTTACAACGTTTTAACTTAAGACGTGGTTTTCAGGAACCAAGTGTGTTATAAGTCCGAGGACTGTCTCTAGCTGTAGTTACTGCCTTTATCAGTTCAAGGCCAAGTTCTGATTCACAGTTATGCCAGGGCCTTTTGCACCCCATATCAATAAATCCTCTTCTTGAGGACAAGTCTTCTGAGATGTGACATTTCCTTTCAGGGCAGAGAACTCTCCTCTCTTACACAGGCATCTACTTGCACAGTGGAGTGGTAAGGCAGTGACACCAGTGTGAACTGTCGTTGTCCTCTCTGTTCAGCCAGCTAGCTATAAAACTACATTGGCCCATTCAAGAGCTGCTGCAAGCAGAGGTAAATTATAGCAACTCTTGCCAACAGCATGGTGTGTGGCTGCCTCTTTAGTCACAGGGCCACACAGGTGTTACATCTTCTATATGAAGATATAATATATATTCTCTAAAAACTCTCTATAAACTGCACTGAGCTTATGCACATCTTCACTTGTGCTGCTGGAAGTAGTCCCAGCTATTCACTGTAGTAATGTTAAGCACATGGATTAGTGGTTGCAGGATCAGGTCATTTCCCTTCATGGAGGTCTGAATTCCTCTCCCTGAATGAAACAGAATGCTTGGTGCTAAGTGCACCTGGTATAACTATAGTTGCCTATCCATGCTTGTAATACAATTATTACAATAACTCTGGAATACATAAAACTGGAGCCACAAAAAATGTGTACAAAATGTATTCACAAAATAGGACAAAAGCAGAGACCCAGATCATACCTTCCTGTCAAAGAAAGTCTTGGGAGTCTCTAATGATAATGATTCCCGGGCTGAGATCCATGCAGACCTGCCCATCCCCAAACTTGGCACAACCTAGGGATCTCCAAGAAGTGTTAGCCTTCCACACCAGTTCCTTAGCAGTATAGGCCCATTGAAGTCACGTGTCAAGGAGCTCCCTTGGCAATAGTTACCTTCGGGCCCATAGTAAAATGCTTAGATAACCCTAAAGCTGAATAATTTTTTTTCACCAATCTCTGGGAGGCCACAGTAGGGACAATGTATATCCATCCTAGGCCCACACTGGCTAAACTGCTTCTTAGCCCTTCCAAACTCCACAGACCCAAGCCTATATGGAGAGATTGCCACAAGGATTATGAGTGTGCAGGAAATAAAATGGATGTTGAAGAGGTGGCTGAATCCTCATCTCTCAGCAGCAGAGGGGAGTTCCCTATCCAGAGAACCCCTCTAAGGAACAAAGATGTACATTCTAGACCATAACATTTAACATAAAACATTTTTCTTGAACGTGAATTTTTTACCATTCCAAAATAATTAAAATATATTAGAGATGCTGGAAATAGAATACAAAAAAATTCTGACAATACCCATATGAAAGAATTAAATTAAAATCACCATAACTGAGAAAGTATTCAGTGAATTATGAACAAACTATTGGTTTAGAACAAGAGCCAGCAACCTTTTTCAAGGTGTGGGCTACAACAATCTGGGTTTGGTCCACTGTGGACTGGGAAGCTTTCATGGTGCGTCAGCAGCAGGGGGCCCTCCTCCACACTGATGCTGAGGCCAGGCAGCTGGGAGCTGTGCCTACGCCACTGCTGCTTCTCCCAGCCCACTGCTTCCTGGCTACGGTACAAACACACCTTCCAGCCTGTACGGAGATGTGCCAAGACCAGGTATCTACAAACTGCATCCATGCTGCTGCCACTTCTCCCTACTCCCCCCACATCTCTTTGGCTCCCCATGATCTGGAAGTTGGGGAGCAGGGGGAAGAAGCTGCAGTGATGACATGGATGCAGGGATGCTGGTCCTGGTGCGCAGCTCCCCACAGGCTACAAGCTTCACCTACAGAAGCTGGGGAATAAGGGGCTGGAGTGAAGTTGCACAAGTGTAGCTCTCAGCTGCCTGGCCCCAGTGCTGCCACAGGGAAAGCCTCTTTCTACTGATGCTACAAAAACACACGGCCTATGCCAGAGCCAGAAGGGTGGGGAGAAGCAATAGCATCATGGGCACAGATGAAAGCTGCCCAGCCTTGGCACATGCAGTCACAGGCACAGGCACAGGCAAAACCCACCAGCTCCATATTGCACATTCTTGTGCAAGTTAATGTCTCATAATTCAGTGAAAATCAGAAAAGCTGCCAATCTATGGATACATGAATGTGCAGCCCAGGTAACTTGGGTGTATACTCCCCTTCTCCAATTGAAGGGGTTTGTTAGCTGGCAAGTGTGCTGTGGGGTGGGAACAGCAGATCTCTAAGTTTCCCTCTGTCCCTATAGATTCTAGCCAGACCAGTAAGGGGATTTAACTATATACTGATTTATTTACATTAACTTATCACAAGGAAAAGGAACATGGATATAAACATATGTACAATGTATATATATATTTATAAGATATCTAAACCAGTAACATAAACAATACCCTCTGGGTAAATGACATAAAACCTTATACCAGAGCTCCAGATACAGGTAAGTATCTGAGCTGAAACAGATAAACCCTAAAGATAAACTCAATCCCGAGGGGAAACCCCAATGCCCTTGGGCTTTTCCCAAGCCCTACAAAGAAGCTGATAACTTTAGCGGGGCCCTCTCAGTGGGACCTCCCCTTTCAGGAGCCCTTAACTAATGTGGGGGGACTCCCCCTCCCCTGTGGGAATCCTCTTTTCCCTGCAATTCACAGCTCCCAGGCCTGGAGGGTGGTCCTCGTCCTCTGCGCCAAGCTGCTCTCTTGCCTGCAGTGGGCTTTGGGGAGGTGGGGTGGGGGGGTCGCTGTCCCCTGGAACAGGGCTCTGCAATGCAGAGCTTCTAGGTTTTCTGGCTCGGCCCTGTTGGCTGGCTCAGTAGCCTGATCACCATCTGGCTCTCTGGACTCAACCTTTTGCTATGGGTTGGAGGCCTGGGCTGCCTCATGCTGCACCAGGCTCAGTCCGCTCCCAGACCCTCCGTGCAGTGCCTCCTGCATTGAGCTCCCAGCCGTGTTCCAGGGGTTGAGGACCTGAGCCGCCCAAGCTCTCCTAAAGGTCCTATTCCATGCACTGGCCTGTGCATCGTGTCTCTAGCCACACGCCAGAGGTTGCAGACCTGAACTGCCTCATGCAGCTCCCAAGGTCTGGATGCCGAGAGCCTAGCTGCTGTAGCCGTCTGCCATTCCCCAGCGATGGGAGTCTTTAGGGGCACTTCTGGGCTACTGCTTCACCCTGCTGAGCAGCTCTCCTCAGCAATTCTAAGCCCCACTCTTCTCTCTTTGCTCCCCCAGATGTGCTGCCCTTATGGTAGGCACGCAGCTCCTTTTATATGCTCCAGGGCTCTGCCCCTGAAGTCTTCCCGACTTGAGTGTTGCAGTCTTCAGTCAGGTCCGTGGAGGGGGGGAGACTCCTCTCCCCTTTCCATCAGGAAAGGGACATGACTGAACTCCTCCTGCTGCCTCCTGATTGGGGGATGAGCTCCACCAATCAGAACAGCAAGATTTCAAGCCTGGGACTCAACCCAAGCTCCAAAAGACAAGCCTACTATAAATGCATTTGAGTAGCTTCACAGGGTGATACCAATAAAGTAATACAACATCAAAGAGAGAACAGAAAACTTTAACTTGATAACAGGGCATAAGCAAAACCATTCCTTTCATTATTCTTTTTATGGGCTGAATCAAGCAAGAAGTTAGGCAAATGAAAAAGTGCCATACATGAGTACTCATTTTCTTAAAATTAGGCATGTAATTAAATCCCTTATAGGTGAGGGACTTAAAAGCTGTTCTACTAGATTTAGCAGGAAGCTCCACGATACTCTGTGTACGCTTATTTCAATAAAGAAATGGTAAAAAAAGGGAAAAGTTCTTAATAGTTCCAAAGGTACTATAACTGGCTAATGTGTAAATCCTCATTAGTTCATGGGCTAATTCAATGGACTGTAACGGTTGCTTTGGAGCATTACAACCAATTAAGTTAGAGAGAACATCCACTGAAGTAAATCCATGTGCTAAAATTCACTGGGAATTTAATTTCTAAAATGGTTTAATATTTTCACAGGAAAATATGGTTTAAAAACCAAAACAAATAGAAAACCTTCTTTCTTCTTTACAATATTTTTTCGGCTAATTATTCTGATTTGCATGGCTCTTGGATTTAAAGTTCAACTTCCTTATTGAATACAATAGCTAGCTGTAACCACTGATTTCACTTACTGCATTTCTTCATGCTTCTATGCCACCAGAATTTTGCAGTTTTTGCAAAGATTTTTACAGGTCAGAAGTACAAACAAGATACATTTTCCATATGCCTGATCAACAGACTTTATAATATATATTTAGAATCGAATTGTTTCCAAATTTTCAATTGCCACCTTAAAACTAAACATACATACAACACTTTAAGCTTGGTGGCACTGTAGAATGACACTTAGTTGTCCATTTAAAACTAAAATATGAATAGCCTACTTTTGAGCTAAGAACATCTTAAACATGATCACAGAAGCAGATATTCTAAATTAAGTCATGACTGCTCTACTAATATGGTGCATACTAACAGAAAATGGACTTTTAGAAATCTTGCTTTTGCCTGGAAAAGAGGTTCTGACTATACTTGTTAGAGGATTTATTAAGTTTAGTGGGAGACTGTGAACCTTTTATATGGGAAAACAGTGACTCTCATGAATAGTTGTATTGATGTAAGGAGCTCAAATTCAGGTCTTAAATAATAAGTGATATCTGTCTCCTGTTAGATAAGGGAGCATTTGTTTGGTTCTTAGAGGTAAATTTTATATTTATGAATGGCTTAGGAACTCAGTAACTGGATAAGGATACTTGGATAATTTTACTGGTTTGAATCCAACCATTTTGGCAGTAACCACAGATCATTTGTCATCTAATGTATATTTAGTGACCTGTGCAAAATTAATTGAAACTTTCAATAAACAATAATTTCTGCAGCCTGCAGGAGACGTGTTTCTGCAGGGGAACTGGAAGCTTGATCATTTGAAGCAATGGCCTTTTGCTTCTCAACCCTCTCCAGCATCTTTTACTCCCTCTGTACAGGTGCTAAGAGCACACACTCACGTATATATGGGAGAGTTGCTTCTGATAAACAAACAACCACCTTCATAAAACCACCAAAAACACTAGGCTAAAAAAAGGGAAATGTAACAAGACACTTTCTTCTGTTCCCTTGTGTGTATTAAATAGTGGAGTTTCTTTCCTGAACTTGTTTTCTCCTCTTTTCTTTTCAGGTTAGCTACATACATTTCTTCTTGAAGTCTGGTCCTTCTAAACCCTCAGGTTTGAAAGGGAAATCCCAGGGTTAGTAATCTGGACTAATCTTTTTGTTGAAAAACCAGTCTTTCCGCCCATGTTTTAAACTACAGTTTGCATACATTTGCTTATAGAGATTTTTTTTATAAAAGCTCTCTCCCACCAGCCTGCTTTAAGGAGCTGCCTCTTACCAGGGTTTGAGGCAGCTCAAATGCAGGGCATACTGGGAAATGTATCCCTTAATTGAATAATCAACTTAAACCCTGACTTCTCATGCAATCTATTATAGCAATAAAAGAGACTTGATTTGCATGCTGAGTGTTTGAGATGCTTTCTTGTGGACCTCTGTGCTGTCTGCTGCCTGTTCTAACTGACATGCATTAGCACCAGTGGCCATTTGTACACTTGATGGGGTTTTAGGTCTCCTAAATTGAAATAGTGGGTTTTTAATTGGTGAATTTTTAATTGTAATGATAAATCCCACCATTTCAATTTAGGGGCCTTTGTCACTGTTATGGTGAGGGACACGATCCTTTTTTTTTGTGGGGGAGCAGTCCGTGGCTGGGGGGCAAGCTGCCAATAGCCCCCGAGCTTCAAGGGGCTCCAGTCCTTTCCTTCATAGTAGTAGTACCTCCTGGGGCTGCTTGGATAGACTGTTAGCAGGCCGGGTGCTGGCTCCAAGCCCTGGGGAGTGTTGCTGCCACCATAGGTGACTGGTGACACCTTAGTCAGGGGGCGTATGTGTGACCAGTCTCGCTGACCACAGGCGATCCCATGGACCGGGAGGGAGGGTCCCCCGATCTTGCCACGGCTGATCGCTGCAGCCACTTCTGGGAGCGGCTACAGCTGCTTCTGGGAGCAAGCACTGGCTGATAGCTGCAGCTGCTCCCAGAAGCGGCTGCAGTGATCACAGAGATTGGCTGGTGCTTGCAAGGGGCGCAGCAGTGCTCCTGCCTGCCCCCCCGCCCATTGTCACCACTGGCCACCACAGAAGGAAGGAATAGGGCCTCCCACAGCTCAGGGGCCACTTGGCCCACTGGCAGCTTACCTCCCAGCTGTGGGCAGGCTCCCTCCAAAAAAAAAGGATCAGGCCCCTTGCCAATTTCCCCCCCCCCCAGGGCTTCCAGTGACCTGTGCACAACCCTCCCTGTCTTCTTGCTGCCTGGGACCACCTGGGAATAGGCTGGCTTGCCCCTGGGGCAGTGCAGGAGGGCAGCTGGAGGGCAGTTGTGCTGGTGGCTGGTGAAGGCAGTGGCGATGGTGCATGGGGCGCTGGAAGCTCATCAAACCTGAGCTTTCCTGAGTCCGCATGGGCTTCCTGTGCAGTGTGCTCCATCCCTGCTATCTTCTCCAGCAGCCAGCACACCCAGCTGCCCTCCTGCCACCTCCCTGTGTTGCCCCAGGGGCAAGCTGAGTATACTGGTGGCTGGAAGGCAGCGGGGATGGCGCACGAAGCACTGGAAGCCTGAGCGAGCTCAGGGATGCATGTATCACTGCAATTTGTTATATAGCAACTTAAATTACAGTAGGATACATTTTAGTTTGCTACGTAACAAAGTAATTTATATCACAATACACTGCCCCATCTGTACACTGTGACAAAATTAAAGTGCAGTACACACTTCATGTGTAACGTGTAATGCAATTAAATCACTGTAAAAGGGCAATTAAACCACTAAAAACAGCAATTTTGTCACATGAACAAGCACCCTTTCTTAACAATGTCACCAGAAAGGTCATACACTGAATAAGTCAGTGGCATGTTTAAAAAAGAAGAACCTTTTCAAATGGTTCTATGCCCACAAGAGGCTCTCTGAAAAACATCTCTTCTCAGTATAGCCAGTGGAGCTGCATCTGTCGTGAAAATTTATGGTGCAGATGACACCAGGAGTCCTATCACTGCTTCCTCTAAGGCGGGACTGTCCAGCTGGCAACCCATGGGCTGATGTCTTGCCCCCAGGCTTCTGCCCAGCTGCTGCTCCCCCTATTGCTCCAAGAGCAGCTGCCCCCTCCCTCACTCACCTTTTCCTTCCTGCTCCCACCCCAAGAGGTAGGACAGCTCACCCATGGTAACAGGGGAGCATTGCAGTGAGGGAGCTGAGGAAGCATGGCAATGTGGGAGCGAGCCTCTCATGAAGATGGTGCAGCAGAGGGGACCGCTGCAACCTGGGGACCTAGGGCTTGCACTAATGCAGCCTCTCAGCTGCTTAGAAGTTGAAGAACCTTGACCTAAGGCTATAGCTACATTGCCAAAAAGCCTGTATTTAAAATTTAGTTGGTAAACTCAAATTAAACTCACAGTGAAGGTAGTTTGTTTGAGACAAATTAACAGCTCAAATTAAAGCCTATGGAACAATGATTCTCACCCCCTTGAAAGCACCCTGGGGTATCTTTTAAAGGTAACAGTGGGCATTGCTATATGTGTAAACACCTACACACAATTCCCAAGATAAAGCCAGAGATTTCAAATAGGAATCCACGGTGTTGAAAATATTCTGACCTGTCGTGGTCTTCCTGAGTTCTTGGCAACAGAATTGCTCTATTATTTTTCAACAGTCAAAATATAAATGAAAGCTAACGGCTGGCATTTTCCAAGGGGTGCCTTGAGCCTATAAAAGTCAAGAACCACTGCTATAGAGCTGCAGTGAAATCTAAGTTAAAAGGGCAGAGAAGACAATCCGAGTCAAGAGCATATTTTTTATGTTTTGTGGGTTTGTTTATTGGGGGGGAAGGGTGGCATGAGGAGGTCAGACTTACCCTAAATCTGTAGGGATTAGATTTATATGGCACCATGGTCAGAATGCCAGTACTCTATGCTAATAATCCCCCCCCTAAAGTTGCAGTAGTAATACTGAATAGAAAGAGATTTCCCAACAAAGATTACAGTAGTTTACGCCTTGGTTTGCATTGTTATAGACAGAGCCAATGTGAGGTGCAGGGGTTTTTGACTTGTGCTTTACACCTAAAAGTAGACTGTATCTTGGCTTCCCTAAATGTAACAGCATCCTTTCTATTTTTTTAGTTCTAAGAAAGAGTGCACACATTTACTCTATTTTATTAGCTAAAATTAACTGTGCAAAGTTAAAATGGGGAAGTATTTTTAAGCCACTTACACTGGGCTCTCCAGTTTCCTGGCATGCATCCTGTTCCAGCAAAGAGGTCCACTGTGACTCCAACAATGGCACAGGACTGATTAAATGGATTAAGAAACTAGTAATTGTTCTCATTCCTTGTGGCTGTCATTAGAAGTAATTAAAGCTCAGCAAAGGTAATTTTCAGATATAAATAGCCAATGACTCAGATACTTATTGGAGATGTAAGTTGCCCAAAATGAAACACCTGTTTATACATAAATGCTGCTGCAGTTTAGCAGCGTGTAGCATTCCTGAAGCTGTTAAATATGTGCATTATGCCAACAAAAATTTGGCCACATGTTTATTTAAGCCCTGAATAAATATGGCTGATCTTTGACAAAAATGCTGATTAAAGTTTTACCTGGGTTTAATAAGACTGAAAGTAAGAAAATGTGTCATTTATAAGAAATATAAACATGAAGAGTAATTCAAGGTAAATAGCGATGTTTGTTGATATAAAATGGGATTTTAAAAGAAATACACTATACTCTGACTGGAAGAAACTGTCAACTTATTAATATTTTTCCAGTCTGATGAACTGAATAATTCCTGTGAATTGCCATGACAGGGAAGGCCATTCCATTCATCTCCAGCTAGGCAGAATGAATGATTTTATGTCCATTTTTATGAGTTTTATGCAAACCATTTCTTATATGAATACTCCTTAATTCTTTCATTAAAGTCCTGCGGACCTCGTTGGACTTACTTACGAATAATGACGACACATTTAAATAAATGTTGTGGCTCAGGTTTTTAACTTGTAAACTAATTCGGGATCCTGGTTTTATCAGATAAAAAAAATCTGATTTAACACCCACCCATCTACATTTTTTCATGATTAAAAATGAACACCATTTATATAACATCCAAAATTTTCTGATTTAACCACCCGCCCCCAAGTCCACATTTTTCCATGATTAAAACAAAATGCCCCTCTCTTTCTTTCTCTAGAGTGGTACTTAGTTTTAATCACAGAAATGTGGATGGGATTTTGGGGGGTGGGGGGAAAGGAGGAGGGTTTGTTAAATCAGAACACTTTGGATTTTTTTTATCAGAGAAAACCAGGATCCCTGATAATAACCAATGTTAAAGAGCATGTAAATACAAAGCTGTATAAAAGAGAAAACAGATATTGGACACTCAAGAGTTTAATTTGAATTAACCAGGGTCAGAGAATGTCTTTGATTAATAGGGCTGGCAAAGATTGTGATAGCGGAATTACACAAGGAGTTTTATAAATAAGATGTTGTGGAGAGGGGCCTGATGGCTCTGTGGTATATTGATGGACACTTGCATGCCATAAACTACAGAGGAATCATGTTATAAGTGAATGCTGAGCCAGTCCATACTTATACTGGCTTTCTCAGTACACAGAAATCATCTTCCTGTCCAAAACCAGAGATCGGGGTGGGGCGTGGAAAGCAGGTAATATTAGAGGTCCTGGCAACGCAGTATTGCCACAAGAACCTGCAAACTGTTGTAGAATTTGATATGTAGTTCCTTAGTATTTGGGAATTAGAGCCCATCGGCCATTCCAGAGAGTGGACAAAATCCACCATCTCACTCCTCTATCAGTTGTCTCTTTCAGGGGACACTAAACAGAATGCAAAAGCTAAATAGAGTTGATTGTATTTCCTCCAAGCAGAAAAAAACTGTGTTGGGCATTATTTGACCCCAATTCCAAACCCCAGGTTTTGCAGGTTCCAGATCTGATGCTGCATTTGCTTAAACTATAGAGATCTGAAGTTCAGACATGGTACTCTATCCTTACATTTCGGCTCAGGCCCAAGTCAGGCAGTAAAAGTGAAAAATGTTGTGCAAGTACTGCTGCTTCTGACTGTTGCATTAGGTATATTTGCCACCAGTATAATCCATGCTTCCAAGGGGATTGTTACTGTTCCGCCACATAGCTTTGCCCTACTTAAAAAAAGCATTCTACAAACAACTAAATACGTAACCAATAAGTTATAATATTTTTTATTCATGTTAGAATTTCTATCAGTGTTTGAACATTAATATTTAGAGAGTTTGTACAATTTCCACTCAAGGTTTAAAATGAGAACCACACTAGATCACAAATGGTAACTAAAACACAGTTCAGAATTGCATGAATATTCACACTCTCTTTCTTTCTTAACACTGTTAAACATTTTCTTTTCCACAATGGGTTTTACAAGGAAAAGTGTGCACGGTAATCACATCTCAGCAATGTTCCAAAACATAATGGTATCATCATTACATATAAACTCTTTAAAAATATACTTCTGTCAAAAGACTTGATGACTACTATGTACACTACAAAAATAGATTTTCATATAAATAAATTATATGGCATACTTTTATCTTTGTAACTGTAATGACACAAACCCACTCCTGCCAAAATAGGCAGGCAATGAGACCCAGTTTGAATATTTTTTCCTTTTAACTCCTTACACTAAAAGCTACGACGAGTCCTCAATGTAAATGTTATATACTCTTTCCTATTTAACATTAGTAAGCACTCTATACAAATAAAAATTCCATTAAAAAGTAAAAACATAGCTGTAATAGTGTTTCCAATAGAAATAAAATCCCTGCATTCTGTTTGTTATAAACTGGCATGACAAATACTGTAAGAAAACATTCTTATGATACAAAAATATAAATATCACCCACGATTAAAAAAAAAGTTAAAAAAACAAATAAAAAATGTTGCCAGCCACTGAGTTCTCCCTTTGCCAATGTGACTACAGGAGAAGGTCTACATTGTGCAGAAAGCAGCAGACAGCTCACCCACACACAAACATACAGAACAAGGATTTAGGGGAGATAGGACACATTAAGACTCTTCTTTGCTCCTTCTTTCCTGTCATCAACCAAAAAAAAAGGTGGGGGTGGGGAGTGACTGACTGATAGACACCAAAGCAGTAGCAGTGGGAAGCCCCAGTGACCTCTGACACAGTAACGTATACACTTGGCAGTTGAAGGTAGCTTCCAATTAGTATCATACAGTTTTGTTGCAGAGTTTTTATGATCTGAGGTCACTGCGCTGCTAGTGCTAAATTGGGGCCTGTTGTCTTTTTGTCATTAAGAGTTTTCACGTTAGACAGTGAGCTGGACCAGTAGGCAGTTACGAGATTAACCCTTAGTGTGCATATAAACAGTAGCTTATGTACCATTGGAGCAAAGCCAGGCTCATCACCTATTCTCTGAATGTTCACCTTGGAGATCTGTAAACAAGTGCCTCGTGTCAAAGGATTTTCAAGTGAGCAAAAAAGGCATGACGATTAGTGCATGCTAGCCATCTTCCTTAGCTGGGCTGGGAAGGTCTGTAGGCAAGGACAGGACTTTTAGCCATTGGAGAAGCATAGCTTTGTATCAAACAAGCAAGGCCTATCTGGAGTGGCCACTTATATTTTTCAACACAGAGCTTGTGTTTTTTTTTCTTACGCTGCATACATGTTTTAAGCATATATCTTTTTAACCTACTCCTCTGTGCTGAAAAGACAGTTAAGAGAGGGGCACAAAAAAAATAGGTAGAGGGAAAAACACTGAAGATTTTTTTTCTAGTATTTTAAATCAGAGGTTGGCAACCCGTGGCTCACCTTGCATGTTTGCGCAAGAACACACCACTTAGTGGCTGCTTCTGTCAACTGCTGCTTCAGCCCACCATTTCCATCAGCTGCCACCTCTGGACCAAGGAGGGCCAACCTGTGTTAATTCAGCCTGCTGTTAGTGAAAGTTTGCCAACCCCTGTTTTAAATTACTGTTCCTTTCAGAGACTAACCATTGTAGTGTTTTGGAGGCCCTTCACCTGCAGCAATGTAACTTAAAAAGAAAGAAAAAAGCTAAATTAGATTCACAAAGGACTCCTGGTGTAACTATTTAATTAAAAGTGCCAATGCAGTACAAGTTACCTTGGGGGTGAAAAAAATTACTCCAGGCCTTAGTTGTCATTCATTATGGTTCTGGATCCAGTAGAAAATCAATTATATTTAAAACAGAAGACTTCTAAAAACATTCTCCTTATATTTGATTTTTCTCACTGCATATAGACTTGCTTCCTGCCATGCAAATAATGTGATGAAGGATACTGTTTTGCTCTAAAATATACAGTTATAGTAACACCGTAAGAACACAGCAATGACTCACCCCATAACTACCAGATTATTTAGTTTCTAATGCTGGTCCATAATCTACAATATGTGTATCAAAATAAGGCATGTTTAATGAATTTCTATATCCACAAGCACCTCTTAATATCTAGCACCTTTGCAGTTAAGAAAAATAGTTATAATGTATTGTACTTACACGGCACCTTTCATTGATAACATCAAAGCATTTCACAAACAGTAATTAAGCCTTACAACACTCCTGGGAGGTAGGTAAGTATTATTATACCCATTTTACTGATGCAGAAACGGAGGCACAGGGAGGTAAAGAAACTTGCCCAACGTCACATGCCACAAGTGAAGAGATGGGAATAGAAACCACGAGCCCTGACTCCCTGTCCTCTCTTCTGTTTTATTTTAGCCCTTTGATGATGGCAGTCTGGATCTTCCATTGTTTAGCACCAATGTATTTTTCACTAGTGCTTAACAATAAGGACATCTACACTGCCAGAATCAGTGAGCGTATAAGCTCACTAAGGGTTACCATACAGTAAAAAAATACAGTACGCTAAGAACATATACACACACACGCATACACACACAAACACAGAGCAAAATAAAACCTGCACATAACTAACCCTATTTAAGCCACCAAGATTAACGTGCTTTTCTTCATATCTGCTCATTAAAAAATTATCACGCATAGCGTGTTTGAAAGTTAACAGTAACATTTCATACTACCACAGGGTTGTGATAAGCAAATTTAAAATATTTTAAACAGACACGTACCTTTACAAAACATAATCCTATTACATAAGCAATATTTGCATAGAATTATACAAGTAAATTATACAATATTTAAGCAGCAGCAACATATGCTGAAATTTAGAACTAGATTAAGCTTAGTTGTGGTACAGAGATCAATGTACATTAAGTACAGAGCACAAACAATATTGTCCTCACTCTATTAACAGGAGTTAAACAACTCCAGATTATACTACTTTACATTGTTCTTTTTGTATATTACATCTGTGTACACCTTTTAAATATTTATAGAAATATTTAACAAAATAATACAATAGGTTACAGTAACAGTGAACTGTTGTCCTGATGCAGCATGTCCTTTTCCATAACTTCAAGCAGTTCTCTTCAAGCAGTTCTGGAAAGAGGAGGTTTTCCATCTTTGGCCTCTTCTTTGCTTCAGTTATTACCCTTTAGAGATATAGAGAAAGTATAGCCATTCATTTAAAGCTCATGAATTACAAACTAACCAAGCCAACCCCAAACTTATTAGATGATTCTTGTGGTTAGGGTATAGAACCTGGAGTAAGGAAATATAAGTTATTTCTTTGTCTGACCCTGACTTCCTGTTAGGAAATTGTAAGACCAATTTTTTGTAAGTTCTACTTATTTTGGGTGCCAAACTTGAGACATTCATCTACAATTTCAATTGAAGTCAGCAAAAAGTGTGGGGGAATGATGTTGCACCTCAAAATGGGCATTCACAACAATAATTCTCAAATTAGTATCCACCTTTGAACATTTGGGCCTGAGATTCTCTACCTCAGTATTGTCCTTCCTCTGAATAATATTACTTGCTATTTTCCCTGGAGTTCAATGAGCATAAATCTATTCAAGACTACTGAGCACTGAGATCCTTGCAGAGAAGTTTTAGTATAGCAAAGTGTTTTTTTAAATAATTTTCTTCAAAATTTTCCATAATATTTTTTGTTGTTTTTTCTTAGTTTGTTTTTTCCTCAATAAGAACAAAGAAAAAAGTAGTCCATAGTTTTTTCTGGTAGCAGGGTACCACTTTCTCATTATTTTTACATTTTTTTTTATTTCCCCTATTAGCAGAAAAGAAACAAAAGGTCTTTATAACCACAAAAATTACATTCTGGTTTTAGAGACATTTTGTTTCTTTTCTTCTACTAGGGAAGAATAAATAAAAAGTAAAAATGAGAAAGTGATACTCCACTACCAAAAGGATCCAGGGTCTATTTTGTTTTTGTTATTGTAAAAAACAAACAGAAAGATTATGAGAATTTCTGAAGAAAACAGAATCAACATTTTCTAAATATATGGTGAAATATATGGACTTCTATTGACCACTTCTAATTTTTATTTTCCTTTTATCTCGTCAGAGACAGATACTGATTTCAGTTTTAAGTTGCACAAATTATTTGGAAGATAAAACAGAGTATCGTCTCCTCTATGAAGGCTACTCTGTGAAAGAATTTACTTTTATTTCACAGGCCAAATCCTACTAGGTCAGAAATAATTTCTGACAAACCTTTGATACCTCTATTGAGCAACTTAGTGATATTTATTGCAAACTGAACAGCTTTCATAATGACAGTCCACCCCTAAATGCAGTTTTGATTAGTGAGTTTTGCCATATAGGAAGTCACTGGTCATCTCCAAGTGCACAGAGCTCTGTCTTCTGGACAATGCTTGTTTGCTGCTGGGTAAATGTAAACTTCATATTCCTTGGCATGCCTCTGACAGAGGTCCTGAGGCAGCAGGTTGTTTTAACTCTTGATAAATCTGTATAGTCCTTTCTGTGTATCAAGTATATTAATTTCTTTTGAATGCGAGTAGCTGGTGGCTTTAGGCCTTTCCTGCAACTGTTGTGTGTAAGATTTTTAGGGGGCTGCCTGGTTTAATGATCAGAGCACAGGACAAGGAAGCATTGGAAACCTTGAATTATGGCTCAACTCCCTGGCCTTGAACAGTAGTGTGATGTGTGACACAGTTTTAGTGTGCCCATCTGGAAAAATGTTATAATAATTATTTACTTAACTTACCTCAGAAAGGTCTTTATTTGCTTAATGGAAGTAAAAGGCTATGTATTATTGTTTTACCTGAGCTAACTTTTTTAAAGCAAAACTTTACATGGGCTGGACAGTCTGGATTACAGCTGCCCAGAAATGAAGCATCTGGGAGAAAAGGTAATTTCAGAAATTGTTATCTTTTCTTCAGATGAAGACACAAGACATACCTTAATCTGAGCCGTTGCCATGTGTCCTTTCTTCACATTCAACGTCTTGCAATTCTATGACTTCTACTTTAGAGTTTCTCCTCTCACACCGTACATTAAAAGGCACGTGGGGATCCTCAAATGGTCCATGGTCGGTTTCCTGGTATCCCTCATAGGATGGAAAGCCTCCTCCACGAGAGTTATGGCTGTGCACAGCAGGGTGTACAGCAACAGTAACTGAAGCTGAGGCAGTCACAGTAGTGATAGGCTGGCAGTATGCTGGCACTGAAGCACCCATGGCAGTAAATGCTGGGTTTCTAATGTTATGAGAACGAGCCCTGTGGCCCAGGCGGTCCTTATTGTTAGGTCCAGAATGCCCTTCAGTAGAAATTTCAAAAGCGTCCCTGCGTGGCCTGTATGGGGGTGGTCGCAGTCCTTCCATTGATTCTCTTTTGGGTTGTCTGTTTTGATGCCAAGTCTGCTGGGACCCAGCTTCTGGGTTAGTTTGTAATCTTGGATTTGACTGATGATGCTTGTTCTCTGGCTGAACCACCTAGAAATGAGATATGTGGTTACGCCTCTGACAAAAACAAGTGCAATATCTGTTCCAGAAATATTTCCCTGGTTAAGCACATAAGTGTACCGTTCTATATCTAACCCTAAAAGCACAGTTTTCCAGAGGCTTAGCTTTGCCCAGAGTGGTCTCTTCTGAAGTTGTTATAAGATCCAACTTACAACTTCACAGATAAATGCAGGATTAGAGCTGAAAACACTAGATATACCTCCCACATGCCGCTCTGTCTTTTCAAAGGCCTGGCCAGCTAGCACTATGTCTAAAGTAGTTCAATAATCAAAATTGTTGGGCTTTGGAAAAAGCTCTGTTCCAGTCAGAGTACGAATGCAGGATGTTTGTTAGTGGGATGGTTTGTATAGATGGCAGGAATCTGGTTTCTGGATCTCTGTAAAAAGCGTGAAGCACAGCGGCCACATCAGTCAATAAACCGTGACCAACTTCAAATGTGGCTCTGCTTGTACCTATTTTTAGGCCTCTGCTGAACAAAAACAGATCCGCATTGCAGCTCAGCATGCAGCATCATGGGGGGCAGAAGGGGAGTTTTTTCTTTTCTTTAAAACGAAAGTTATGCTGGCCCACTGGCATAGGGCTCTGGCAGAGTGGGGATTCACAGCAGACCCACCCGTTAGAACAAATCCCAAAACATCCTTTTTCTGATCTACACAAGGCTTCCTCTTGCCCTTCTAAAATGTGTTGCTAGAGGAAAGGTACGGCCTGATGGTGACCCACATGCCTCTTGATGGAGAAAAATGTAAGCTGTGCCATTTTCAGAGTCCTTTTGTACAAAGGCATCTAGAATAGTCATCAAGCGGGTGGCCTGCCCTGCTCTTGGGGATGGAGCCAGCAAGCTGCAATGGCAGCTACATTTGCATGTGTGCTGTGCTTCAGTCCCACCATTTTATCCCTATTTTTTCCTAAGTAAAAGGGTGGAAAAAATCAGAGTACCCCCTACTTTTAGAAGAGCTTTGAAGTTTGGGGCACTTGCAGCAGGGAGCAAAAGCGGGGTGGGAAATCAGTCAGAAACCAGTCAGGAGAAAAAAAATCAAAACAACAAAACCCCCAAATTCCCATATACAGGGAAAGACCCCATCTTCAAAAACTGTCTTCCCCTCTCCCTTAGGCTATGACTATGAATAACTCACCGTAGATCTGGCAAAGACAGGATTCTCAGTTGCTTCCACTCTTACTTGATGGATTGGTGCACCAGAGCCCTGAGTAGGCTCATACTGATGGAGCTCCTCACTCAGTCCTGACATGGTGGTTTGAGAACTGTACTCAGAATCAGAAGAATCTGATCCATTATTTTGTCCAGGTGGCAGTGCAAACCTCACAATGCTAGGGGGTGGCTCAGGAGATGGTGTAGGTAATCTGTTCCGTCCATTGGCTGGAGAAACCTAGTAATGACAGTTAAAAACCCTTATAATCACTAATCTTCAAGAAAAATATCCTTCCACCAACTCTGTATGGCACTAAAATCCTGAAGGCATTTATTTGCTAAATATTTACTCTGCTCAGTGTGGTACCAAACAGAGAAATAGTCTTTCTCTGTGGAAATGTTTGTGAATTTCACATGTGTCTGTGTATGCATGTGTGCTTTTTTTCTGGTACGGCCTATTAAAAGAATGATTCTGTAGTTGTGTAAAATATGTCTGTATAATATAAATACTTATGAACCTGTATACACAGACAGAAATAGCAAGAATTCAATGTAAATACACACATGCACGATCACACAACCACGGAACAATTCTCTTTTCATAGCACCACCCAAAAGAAGCCAGTGATCCTGCCATCTAGGAATAATTGTGTTGTACTCAGTGAATAATCAAGCATAAATCTGAAACTATGACAGTCCTATAGCCGGACTTTCACTGTATACTGTAACACTGTTCATACAAATGGATCGACCACATGGATCACTTTGCCAGCCCAGAACTTCACGGAAGTCAATCAGATACCATGGGGGTATACTGGTGTATAAGGAAGGGCTCTTTTGCCAACTATTGGTCTAAAGATGTGGTTATCAAGGTGTGGTCTATGGACCACCAGTGATGTGTGGGGCCCTTCCTGGTGGTCTACTGAGTTAAATATTTTGAGGAAAGCAATTGAGGAACCAGGGTGTTAGAGGGAAGGTGGGTCTACAGAATGAACAGTCTTTTACAAAATGTCCTGCAAAGGTTAGGGAACTCCCAGCTCTTATGGCATAGATGACGCATTAAATTCCACTTTAAAAACCTAACTAAAGCCAGCATTTTTATCTGAACCATGGCCTATCACCTCCAAATGATTCATTATTAAAATACATATCATGATTACTGAAGCTTCCTAATTTGATATTCTCAAATTCTCAAAAGAAAAGCACAATGAATAGCATGTTCTTAAAAGCAGGAAACTTAAAATGAGATTAAAACAAATCAGAACTGTTAAGAAGATAATAGGTATCTAGGATTTTTTTTAAAAGATGCTAATTTCTTCATCTCAGAGAGCTTTATTTACTGACCTCAGGATATGGTCCAAAGAGGGACAGTAGAACTGGAAGCAGCACCAATCCATTTAGAACTCCCAGAATTGTTAGGATTGCCAAAACAGCAAAGAAATACCTGGAATATTGTTGAAGGCAGAAAGGGAAAGATACCAGTGTAGTCAGAAACACAGAAGACTACATTCCACTTCTCAAAATATTATATTACTTTTATTTTAAAAATAAACACACAAAAAATCACAAACTAAAAATATTGGACAAAACCAGTATATGACTTCTTATTTTTTTTTACCTTTTGTGTTAGAGAAGCTACATTCCACAACCCAAAGTGTTAGTTGATAAAGGAAAGAAAAAAATTATGTTTGTTAATTTACCAAAATCTTGTGGCATGTAATGTTATTTATGAATGTGTTACACAAACACAAAAATATGGAATGTGAACTGAATGGCTGAATGGATTGAAAGCACAAATACAATGAAAAGGGGCCCCCATTAGTGAAAACCCAGCAGTAGCAAACAAATGAAGTGAAGGGTGTAGAATTTAAACAATTTAGCCTAGAAGGAAAAGAAGCCCACTTCTCCCAGCGGCTAATCCACTGTGAAATGCTTCTGCATCTTACAGCAGAATCTCTAATTAAATCTCTAGTGTATCAGGTAAGGCTTTCCCTCGCCGTTCATTAATCACAACTTTCCGCCTAGAATTCTGTGAGTTCCAGTTTTACCAAATAGCTCAAATTGCAACCTTTTTAGAACACAGGAACCAGCTTTCTGCAAAGAAAATGCTGCCCATTCTATAGTAAGCTTCAGCATTGTACTGAGTAAGAGCACTCCACAATGGCAGAGCTGCATTGCAGGCTAATCTTTTGTTGAACAATTTAGCATCTCTGAATACTCTTGTTTTGCGTCAGCCAATTCAAACATAAAGGCTGAAGTACTATGGAAGAAGAGGAAAGTGCACAAGTGGTTGTCCTTTCCCACCATTGAGGGCTAAGGTCTGGGATCCTTCATGAATACCAAGGTAAACCTGTCAGTAAAAGGAAAGCCTTACTAGTTGGTATTCAGCACAGCTGGAGCTCAGACTAAACTTAAGGCTGCGTTGTAACTAATGATTTCAAGTGCTCAGTTTTGGGCAATTTTTTGGAGGCAAAGGAGAAAAAATAGGGGCGAGTTTCCTACTAATGGGCTCTGCAGATCACACTATTTTGCTGGCAACAAATTTTACTGCCTAAGTTACCACATCTGATCAAATATATCAGATTGCTGCAGAACTAAAAATATCCTGCTATTGTAAACATTTTAGGATTTCTGATCTACTTTTGCAAAAATCAATGACCAGCTCTCCTATGCTAATGTAAACTACCAGAACTTTATACTGGGACATATATCAACAACAGGCATTAAAAAACATTTGCATCTCATCCATCTAACACTAGAATAAACAGGCTGATTATAGTTCTGACCACTTAGCATATACAATGTCTGTTAATTTACTTAATCTTCCTCGACATTGGTGGGTTAATCTATCCCTTTCCGGAAGCTTGGTGTCTTCTTCACCCCCCTTGTATCAATGCTTGAGCCTTGTTCGTTTATTCAACATCTTGGAAAAACAAGGGGAACTAAAGTCAGATTATGCTAGAAAAGTGAGCAGACAAAGTTGAAACAAAGGAATTTAAAAGCTTGAAAGGGTGATTTTTTTTTTATTCAGCAAGTATCAAATCCCAATTTGGAATCATATAGGCAGTCCTTTGCTATGTTGGAAAACGTGCTTGCAACAATCTAATGTGTGTAGTATGAAAGATTACTGTAGCAAAACACATGCTATGAATTTCAATTTGATCCTGCCCCACACTTTCCAGGATTGGATCCTAACTGAATTGTTCTGTCTCATTTCCTAATCACCAACAAAAAAATATACAGACACAGAAAACATTTAAGAAGTTGTACAGATCTAGACTGCTATGATGTATATAGTTATTTGTTACTTAAACAGATGTAAACTAAATCAAGAGCTCAGTGAAGAGCTCAGTCATCTGCCAAACCATTCATATTTGGTCCAGCCCTAACTCAGCCCAGCTTCTTGTTTTTTTGCCATAATCTGCCACAAAGAAGCAGTGTTATTTCTAAGATTAGCCATTTTGCAGAGCTCCACAGGTTGTTTGGAGTAGAATAGGATCCGTTTCATTGCACTTCTCAAATTCCCTTCAAAAGAAAAACTTGCTCCCTTCTCCTACTTGACAAATTCACATTCTTAATTAAATCCACAAGAAACAGCTTGCCTTTACCTCTAAACAGAAGGGCCTCCAGGGTTTGCTTCACCACATTTTCATATGAAGTTCTGTGTTCATACTTATGATTCTCTTGCTCCTAAAGAGAACTTTAATTCCCACCCCCCACTAGGTCAGTTAAAAAATTGTTGTAAACTTCAGATAGTGGTAACAGAGACTGATGGGGACAGGAGGAGAGTGTCAGTTTCAGGATGTTTACAGTTCCTTCTGTCCTTTCCATGCAAAATGTTGCACATATCAAAAAGTTTGGAAGACTCTTAGATTACAGGTCAAATTCAGCTAATTGCTAGACAATACTAGCTGTTTGGAACTAACTTTATTTTAGAACTAAGCAAACTTGGCCATAGAGGACCTTTTTCTTTTTTCAATTTATGCTGGGAGTCAGATTTTCCTGGAACACAATTCAGCACTAGCAATGGAAACACTATTGCAACTACTACATAACAAGGAGTTAATAAAGCAGAGAGAAAGCAGGACCATGATGTAAGCATGCTTGACACATCATGCATAGAGGTAAAAAAACCAGCAGATAAATCTGTTTGACTAAATATGGAGCATATTCTTTTTATTTAGAACAGAAAAGCAATACACAAACATATGCTTTACCTGACAATAAAATCAAACTCAGATCCTGCAAGCATTAACACTCCAAGCAGAGTAGACACTGCTCCATCCAGCACTGGTGCAAACATATGTTCCAATGCGAGGACAGCCCTGCGGTTCTTGTCTCCTATAGCAGTTAAAAATGCCTGTAAAATAATAAAGTCCATGCCATCAGATCTTTATGTACAGCCTTTCAAAATTTTCAGCCTCTCTCAGAACATGCATATTTTCCCATGTCAATTACTCCAAATTACAGTTTATTAAAGTATCTTTTAGCTGGTTAGAGTTCAAGACAAGGTCTCATCCTGCAGCCATTGTATACAGCTGCTACTGAAGTCAGGGGAGTAGGGCAGGAGGATTGATTGCAGGGTCAGGGCTGCAGCAATAATTTTCTCAAACGACCCTCTGCCTACCTCATGAGGCATTTCATTTGTTGCTGTTTGCTTGTTCCTGCCTACAACAGCCTTGTCTCATTTTGAAAGCACTTCAGGTATAAAATGTGACTACTCTTGCAAGTCTTACTTAGGCCAAATATTCATTAATGTTAGGTAATTTTTGCTGAATTAAGAACTGTACAACTAGAAGCAGTGTTTGTGAACTTGGATCTGATCAAAATTCTGCAGTCTCTAGTGACATGAACAATCACACTGAGCAGAGCATCCTAATCATGGCCCATATCTTTATGTCACTCTTTAAGCATCCCTTGATGCTTGTGTAAGTCTCCTTATGGGCACAGGACCCAAGATTAGAGGCTCTTCATGCTCAAAGTATGTCCTATTGAATAAGGGGAGCTGAATATGAGCCAATACATTAAATGAAACTAGTAATATAAATAAGCACAGCAGGATTGTGCTGTTATTCTTTACATTTATGGTCCCTTATAGCTAAGCATTTACAATTTGCAATTTTTACTACTTCAAAACCAGTAGCCAGATATCTAGAAACATTTTCAAGGTTTTATACTGCTTCCCATTGTGTTTCCTTTGAGCATGAATATAAATTTATGTAGTACCCATACCCCCACTGCTGAATATACAACTCAAAACATACAGCGTTGTGTGTTATTCAAGGCAAGTAACCCAAGAAAAAATGGCATATGCAGGATCAGTATATCTGATCACCTAAGGATAAGTAATGGCTTTCTATTATTATGGGTCAAGCAAAAAAAGATGTAAAAGTGTTGTAGAATCAGACCCATAAACATACAAACAAAACATGCTTTTGTGTGTATTTTAAAGGAAGTATGCAATAGATGCAATGTTGCTTCAGAATTTATTTGTAGGTATTTAAAAAATGAGGTCACAACTCAAGTGACAGTGAAAAGCTGAACCACAACTGGATTGTGAATTTGTTTTTAAGAAGTACAATTAAGGCCTGTATCAACACTATGTATACTGTATATTTTGTTTATACAATACTGGTTTAAGGATATTTAGATTCCATACGTTTTACAAATACATTGGCCAGCAGTGGTGCTATGGTTTAAGATCTAGTAAGTATTTTCATTATAAAACCCATTTTTGGAAGGTTTTGATTCCAATGTCAATGTGAAAAAATGTGGATTTAAAATTTGCTGGAGACTGAAACTTAAATCATATGTAATTTTATTAATTTATGTAAAAATCTGATGAATTAGTTTGGTCTTTTCAGTTAGTTCCCATTCCAGTCAAATGTTTTCTAGTTATATACTCTCATTTTTTTGTTTTAAATCTTTACTGTTAAAAACAGTTTTTGGCTGTTTGGAGGTCCCTGAAATACTCATCATCCCTGCCCCAAGCCTCAGTAGGCTAGGTTTATCTCAAAAAGTCTGACCACTGTTGGACTTGTCATCCCTGTATCCTTTGAGGCCTACTGTCTCTGTACCCTTTGAGACCTTCTTAAACTAATTAAAACTAAGGGTTCCCCCACAGCTACAATGTGCAACTCACCTGCAGCAGCTCTCCAATGTTTTCTCATTTCCAATGCTCAAACCTCTCTTCTCAGTCTCATCACCCAATGATGCTCTCAATACCCCCGCTCTCTAATCCCAGTTCTGCTCTCTAGTCTTAGACTCCATCTAATCCAGTGGTTCTCAACCATTTTTGTACTATGACCCATTTGTAAACATCAGTGGCCAGTCCCAACCCAATGCCCCTCACTCCTGACCCACTGCTCCCCCACCGCCAGGTCCCAGCCCCACAATGTGTGGGATATGGGGAGCCCCATGCAGCCCCTTGCAGGCTGGAACTCTGCCAACCCGCAAGAGAAAAGCCACAGTTTCCCATGTTTTTCTCCTTTAAAGGATAATCCATTTTAACAAGTTTGTTGATCAATTTCTAAAGTTTGCTCGTGGCCCTTTCATATATTCTTGTAACCCACTTTCAGGTTGTGACCCATGGGCTGAGAAACACTGATCTAGACCATACCTACTTCCTCTCTGTTTGTTACTGACTTTGGCCTCTCCTGTCATCCTTGTAGCATACTATAGTTCTTGAGCCTTTTGATATTTTGTATTAAATGTTATATGTTCGTTAGAAGATATTAGAGACCTTGCTGTGGCTTGTGATATGTGGGTAGAGATGGAGTGGATGTTCCTGTGGACTCTTCCAGATTAAAGGTTATTTACAAGGCTGCCTCAAATGGCAGGGAACTAGACTTAATAACCTCTAGTTTTGTGTTCTCCTCTCATTCTTTGATACTACTGGACTTAAGTGATACTACTGAAAAGCAGAAAATAGTAACGGACAGGCATGATCCTTCCCAAAACAGTGCAACTGGCTTGTCCAGACTCATCTGATCTTAAAGTCTCTCTAATATGACTCCACTCCATATGGACAAGAAATATTAAAATCTTTTCCTGATAAATGTTTGAGCATGATCCTGGATTGGGACTGTGAGGAACCCTTTCTTTATCAGATACTAAGAAACATTAAGGAACGCATACTCATTTTACACTCTGCATCCCCAGGAAAAGAAATAATTTCATGTGCTTTTTTAGGAATTGCAGTTTGCAAACAAACTGTTTACTTTATCAAAGTTAGAAGTGGTAGGAAACAGGGTATAGAATGGGGGCCCAGATAGACCCTTAATCATGGTATGACAAATGTCACCTAAAAGCCCAAGATTTTCAAGCCTGGATATTGAAAACTACAAATTTTACTTCACTGTTTGTCACAACAATGTGTACTGTTATAAGATCTTCAGCCTTACTTAGGGACAACAACAGAAGCCCAAGACGGAGTAGTAAAATCTGAACTGACACACAAGACCCTAACAGCTCTGCTTAAACAAAATTTTCATATGGATCACAGAAATACCTACCACATACTTTAGCGTTACTTTAATCTGAGATTTGTAATGTAATAGTCAAACACTTAATAAGGCACTGTTGACTTGAAATGAAATAATACCTCTTATTTAATGCATCACTGACTTCAGAGATGCTAATTATTATATCAAATCAATTACAGTTTATCAGGACAATCTGACTTGCACACTAACCCTTGTGCAATGTTCAAGCTTATTTTTTTTCTCCTTAAAAATCAGAGCACTTATTTATACCTCTGAATATCTGGGGGGTTTTTAGGAGCAAAACTTTAGGGATGTAGTTTTAAAAATGGTGAACAAAATGTTTAGTATGTGTGCTTTAAAAAGTGCTGTACTTACCAAAGCAACGTGAACCGTGAATTCCACACCTATACCAACTGAGGCAATCAGGATAACTACAGGCACTGCACTCAGCTTTATTCCAATGAGACCCATCATGCCAAACAGTTCCACTGTCATCAGAGCCAGCACCACCACCTACATGATTTCAAATGTCCGTTAGTAACATCTTGTACTCCAGAGAAATGAGGATGATTCAAAACAATATAGGGATATAAAATACATCCCTTATGGCATTCCTTTTCATACCCTCAAAGGCAAGCTGTTTTGTCTTATCTCATTTAATTCAATAGTAATGACTCTCAAGAGTCAGTTTAAATTATTCCCCCAGGAGCCAGTGGACAGAGCAAACATCGATTTTCTATTTATTACAACTTGTCCATGCAATCTTAAACATAATTTATTCTTCTTCTCTGTCTGCACCTATCAGAATATAATGTTTCTGCTTTCATTTTACTAAACATAAAATAAATGAACTTTGATGTAACACTTTTTGTACAACTTATGGAGTATGTGAAGATGACTCTAGAGTAAATTTAAAGTCCGGAAGAAAGTGAATGCTGTAATCAGCTGATGAGTTTCGGGTTACAGAGGGCCTCTTAGCTTTAAAGAAATGTGGAGGGATTGGGATGGACAAAGCAAACAGTTAAATCTAAAAGAAAGCTTTTATTTTTCTTTCATCTACCTTGTAAAAAAAATTGACAGTCGGGGGAATCTGTGGAATAGATTTAAAAGTTTCTGGAGCCAAGAGAAAAAAATACATACTCTTTTAAAAGGGATGGAGGACTAAAGCCCCCTTCTTCAAGAAAAATGTAGGAACTACAATAAATGATTTTATAAGCTAATGAATCATGAATGATAACATAAATTGCTTAAGTGCTGTGAAAAATATTCTAGACTAAACATTTACCTTTTAACATACCTGGAGTACAAATATATGTTACAAAAACTAGTAACTGCTCTGTGTTTTTCTACCTCTGGCATTTTATAAGCTATACAATAGTTTATGGAATTTAAACACAGGAACATCATCCTTCAATTTAACATGAATGTTTACTGCAAGGCTAGCAGTACCTTGCAGAATACATGAAGGAGTATTTTATACAATTAATGTTTTACTGTTCTTTCTCTTGAACAGAAAAATTACACTCCTTTCTCAGTGCATATTTATGGACAACTGTTCTCCTAACATCCTAACTACTCATATCTTTCTAAGGGTCATGTCAGTACAAGAATTTATTGTTTATGGGCAAGCTACAATCACCAAAAAGATCACAAAAATATTTTTGTTTGATAAATTAAAAAAAAAGAAAAAAAAATTTGTAATAGCTACTTAGCATTCTTATTTCTCTTTGTGGTTTATTTCTCATCTTGCTGGGTATCTGAGCAAGGGCAAAGGTTTAGATAACTTTATAAGAAAGCTTTAAAGCTACAAGAGAATGGCCCAAAGATTAAGGTTATTAAGGGTTACAACTTTTGCCATGAACCCTACCCCCTCAAGTTGAATAAATATATCATGAATGATGCAATATACATACTCCACCAGAGGCCCAGACATAAACAAAACCTTTCCGACTACAGCAAGAGCTATGCTGAAAGGAATTTGACTTCAACAAAGACCCTTATAATAAACTTACAATGATCCCAGCCGTCCAGGGGTTTAGGAGGAAGAGGGCACACACCAGAAACGTGCAAGCCAAAACCACACTAATGGACAAGAGAAGCCAGTGGCGAAGCCCAATGTACTGTTCCCAAAAAAGAAATGGGTATCCATTTGGGTAGCTGGAGATGCCCAGGCTGGTGTAGTTATTACAGATAGCTCTCACTTTCTCAATAGCTTCCACAAAGTCAGAAGTTTCACGTAATCCATTGAGGTAGAAAGGAAACTGAGCATATTCAATGGGCTCAGCTGCTGGAACTAGGACAAAGATAATAATGTTTCAGTACAGATTTTGTAAGAAGAAAAATTTGAAATTAGTAAACATGATGAAAGTACTTTGTCCTCTAAAGCAAAATCTAAAATATGTTAAATTTGAGGCAAGTTTAAACCCAGAAGCTTTGTGACAAGTGGATGTTTTTAAAAACCCTCATAGCATAGGAGCGGGACATGTTTTACCACACAACCTAATAAAATGACCGTGTGTATCAAGATCAGTTTGATATTATTTACAAGCAAATGCATATGGATTAGTATACATATATACTGCTATAACACCTGTTACTGAAATGCATTATATACAGTTTTCTGTATATAATGCAAAACGAATAAAAGAGCAGTCTTCTCAAAAAGTTCCCCCATATCTTAAATGTTTTGATTAAAGCAAATTGGTTTGGAGTAAAACTTCAGACTCCAATTCTTATGCTGGTGTAGTTCTATGAAAATCAAGTATACTTCTTTTACATTAGTGGAATGGCATGGTCAAACTACAGTGTAGTAGTGAATGAGGCCTGCTAGTTTTTAGTATTTCAGTTGAACAGTCCGAAAGTTAGTTGGGAAATGCATTTGTTACATTATCCACTAAGAGAGGTAAAAACATATAAGTAATGGCTTATTGAGGAAATGCATAACTTTTTATCCTTTAATAATCTGACAAACTTAGATTTTTCGTGCTTCTTTTTTAATGCAATGCTAAGTCTACTGTAATACCAAAAAAAACGAAAAAAGAAATAAAAGGCTTCCACAACAAGCATTTTGTTATTGCTGCTGTGTGTTCCAGACCCTGCAGGGTCATTCAGTTGACTTGCTAAACATGATTTGCCTTATTATAATCTCAACTATAAATTTTCATTAAGACAAGACTTGGCTGGCTGCCACAAAGCTCTAGGGTTCGGATACAGTGAAGCACAACTAGCTTGTTATCCAATCACATTTCCAAGAGAACCAAACTCTCCTTCTACCTCCACCCCTTGTTACCCAACTAGAGATCTACTAAATAAATCCAATGTAAAAGCAAAGCAGACCAACTCAGGATTACCAATTCAGAATGGAAAGTGGTGAATGGGGGGTAGGTAAAAAGGAAGGAGAACACACTCTTCCACACATCTCTGCACTACCTAAACATCTCTAGCATAATACAGGTGTTGATGACTTATATGAATGACCTAACTTGCCAAAAATTCCTTCCATGCTAACTTGGCAAATTTAGGATAAACATGATATAATTCTCGGTGATGAAACACAGAAATAGCAAAGGCAGAATACCCTACAAATCCTACCTTACAACAAGGCTTCCTTAACTCATAAAATGAACAAGCAATATTCAAAATTGTCTACTGTAAGTTTCAGAACTTAGATACAAACTATTATAAAGAATGCATTTTTCAAAATGATAAAGCCCTGCAGCAAATACTACATGATGCTATATCCGTCTGCTGAGGTTTTAAGGTAACACAATATATTGTTCTGTTTATGCTTCCAGGACCTGTACAGTATCAACTAACTAGAGTGTTACTGAGCCTTGAAGGAAGGAGTGAGGCACTTATATAAACTGTAGGACATTAAGATGAAATTTTACTTACTTCTCAGCCTTGTTTCTGGCATATAGTCTGCTTTGTCATGGACCCATTCTGGACGGTGAGGCCGGATGTTGGCTTGTGAGGCAGCATAGGCCACGGGGTCATTGCTAACCCAGGCTGTCAGGTAGATGTAGAAAGCATTTGGGTTAATGATCCCATCTGCATCCACCAGACGCTGTTTCGTCAACTGCAAAATGAAAAGATTACAAGATTTTCAGAACAGAGTTTTTTCAGGACCTTTTTTATGCACAGCTTAAAACAAAAGATGACAGGAAGATGCAACGCATGTGGACATACAGTATGTGACTGCACATGAAGTGACTGAACAGAAAAAGTATTGTTTGGAAATGAGTGCAAAACATCTAAATATCAAAAAAAGAAAATCACTACAGAAGTGTCATATTTATTTTGTGAACAAGATATGATATTTATTACAAACACTAACCTAGCAGATGGTTCCAGAATAGACTGAACCAATTAAACATGAATTCTGAAAGACTGTCTACAGCCAAGGGGGAAAAACGACCAAGTTGGAGCAAAAATATTTTAAGAAGGAAAAAAAAAACCTGGCAAGAGTCCCTATACACGTCTGTGTGCAGTTAACCTCTGTTGTTAACACTGAAGGAAATGCCACCCAGTAAATGGAGGAGAGCTATAAAAATAAAACAACATCTGTATAAATTTTGCTAACACTTGCCTCCTATGACCTATGTATTCAGAAAATGCCCAACGCCAAGAAGGCAGACGAATGCACTATGTTGCTTGGGTCATTGTGGGCAAATGTATCTGCAGGGTAGCAGTGGTGGTGTATTTCCAGGGTTCATAGCCAAATGTTGCACAGCAAAAGCCATGCCCGAGGACTTTCTGGATGAAAAGCATTTTGTATTTTTTTGTTTTGTTTATTTTAAATTCTGGCCTGACTCCAGTTTTAGGTCTTTTTAATGAAATGAAAAACAACAGTGACAGCAGTTAAAAAAAAAAAAAAGAAAGTTGAATTCCAAGGATCTGGATTCAATTAATCCACAGGATATGCAACAACTGTATGTCTTCAAGCTGTCTTTGGAATTGCACAGTACAGCTCACAGCCCCTGTGGGTGCACCACACTTTTCTCCCTCCCAGGCACAGGAAATTATATCAGCAGCCATGGTCCAATCACATTTGTTCCATGGTGTACCTGGTACATACCACCAAACAAAACTACTTGGGCATCTCCATCCTCTGCTTAATTCCTAACTCAGGCTCCTGTCAGACCTGATAGTGTGCTACATGTTGCCATACGGCACTGTTTTTTACACACCACAGTAACTTTGAACAATGTACTCCGTAAATCTGTCAACTTTAATGCCAGCAAAAAAAGGCAGACAATAAACAGAGCTGCCGGAAAGATCATTAGAGTGACTATTTTTTGCCCGAAAACACAGAGACTTGAGTATGATTCTGAGAGAAGAGAAGCCATTTGACTACAATATTTTTCTTAATAGTTTTAAAACCTAATTTTGATATCAAGAGTCAACCCAGTGTTCTGTCTTCCAAATGTGATCATCATAAAAAGCTGTAAATGCAGCTGTATTTTATGATTATGATAAAAAAGGAGTTCTGATGTGTTTTATTCAGGCAGCTTAACCAACTGACATTCCTAATTCTAGTACATCATTATGTTCAGTAATGATAGTACACAAATATTATACTGTATGCGATTTCTCTAATTCTATTGCATCCATTACCACCCCCTTAAAAAAATATCCTCCTAAAATCCATTTTTCAATACAAATTGTTGGGAATAAATTAAGTAACTGGGAATCTACTTCTAAGCGGGACCAAGAAAAGGGGTCAAACCTATATCCCTTACTCACAGCTCAGGGAGCAAGTGGTGTTTGTGAAGTAAAGTGGTGTTAAGATGGGGGAGAATGAAGTCTGAGGATGCTCAACCACACTTTTGAATACAAGGATGAGGCTCCCATTGAGTTCAATGAGAACAGAACATAGATTTCATGTCTTTGACAGCATAAGAGATATTTAATAGACCATACCCAAGACTTCACTGACATTTGGAAGAATTAATTTTTAATGTAACAGAATACATGCCTTGCAGTCATTATTTCCATAGGCAGACCTAGTGAAGTCAGAGGGGATACTCAAGTGAGACTGCAGGCTTGGCCATGTCAACTCATCAAGACATTCAAGAAACCAACAGAATAGTCTCCATTTCTCCAACTAATCCCACCAGTTTGTGCATTTCCATAAATATCTGTATGGTCACTGTGACATCTGGGACACTACCTGACTGACATCAATGGGTTTATCTCGATTTCCTGTTTGCACCAGAAGTTTGTAAGCCAGAACAGCATCGTCAGATCCATTTTTATAATTGTTATATGTGATTTTCCCAGTTTCCCAGTCACTGTCAAATGCATCCTGAAGTCCTAAAGAGAATTGGGGAAGAGTGGGAAAGATGAAACATGTAAATCACAAGTGAAACTTTTAAAAATACAGTTGAAGGAAACAAAAGTAATTGCCATTTTTAATATGCAGGTCTGGACTACAGCCTTTTACATTGTAGTTGGAGCATGGGGACACAGCAAGCTGGCTACACGTGTGGCATGGGGAGAAAGACTGGTTCAACCCTGTGCTGACCAGCCAAGTTCAGCTAGCAAAAGGGAGATGTAACCTGTGCCTAGAAGAAAGCTGCAGTAATCTGCTTCCTCCCAGGAGAAAGGGGAGAGCAAGGAAGGAATTATGACTCTAAGCCACAATTCTTTGTCAGGGCTTCTCCTAGGCCGGAAGAGCTGTACACTGCCCCTGCACAGGGGACCGAATTAGATCAGAAACTATCATTCAGTTTGTGCCCCTAAAACAGGGGGCGTTCCCAGGTGTTTATATCAATGAACCATAGATTTCCAATTAATATATTCAAAATCACATCATATTTATTATCTCTGGTATTTGCTACTGCCCCACCTCCTAAATACTGCTGAAGTTTTACCCAACAGTGAACAGTGCCAAAACAGAAGGGACCAAGTTTATCCCTTGACTGCAGTGCAGTTAAAATCAGAAAGAAATATAGTCTGTCTAGAAAGAAATTCATGCCCCATGCTCCCCTCCCTCTCTGAGATGCTGGCCAGGTATATCAAAGCAAGGAAGGAAGATACACACCACTCTCATTAACTCTTGTGCTACTGGGGAGGGCTAAGGCAATAGGCTCTATGATATGACTAGAAATTCCACTACAAGGGAAAAAAAAACACACTCCAACTTTTAGCTTCAAAAAGCAACTCAGCTGCTTCTTGAGCACAGCGTGAGTGAACACGATTTTGTCAATTTGTTCCATCTGTTCAACTTGTGTAGCTAATACAAGTCGTGGGATCTGCTGCCAGCACGTGTAAAGATCACAGCCAACACCTATTCACGCGCAACTGTTATTTTCCTCTTTGCCACCCTTTGTGGGGGGAAATACCTCACAGCACAAATTTGGATCAGATTTAAGAACAGGAAGCCACAGCCCAGTACAAGGAGGCTCTGTGAGAACAGATGACAAACCGCATGTCCAGGGAAGGAAAGGAAAAAGCAGAGGGAGGGAAAAAAAAAAAAAAGGCTCCGACCCACCTCACAGCTGCACTGTGAGTCTGTAATCAAAACCATAATTACAGATCTGATAGGTTAGCTACAGCTGTAAAGAGATAAGAGTGCTGGAAGAGAAAACATGGCCTAAGTGACACAGCCTTAGGGCCTGAGCGCTCATTCACATTTTCAAACTCTCTCCCCTCCCCCTGGAAAACCACCTCCCATGTAGTCCTATATAATCATACCAACTCACAGAGTCAACAGGTTCAAATAATGCAATGAAACAAGGCTGCCAAATACAGTTCCTCAGCACCTGGCCAGAAACAGGGGGCAACTTAACACCAGATAGTCTATCATCATCTAAGGAACTTCAAAGCACCCAGTAAGAAAGCTCTATTTGTTGCGGGGGACAGGGCAGGTAAAACATAACTTAGAAAGTGGAAAAATACTAATCTTTCCTTCCTGCGTACAGTGTTGTTCCATACAAGCCTTTTCTGAAACAGTATAATGTTAAAAGAAAGCTAATGTCAGGGTAATTCTTGCACTGAGGGGGTTAAGTGCAAGGGGTTTCATTATTGTAAGGAAGAATTTAAAAGATGATTTGGGGAGTTAAAAGGAGGGCTGTTCAAGGAGGATGTGGGAGATAAGGAAGGACCACTAAACACAGATTAACTTCTAAATTACAATAGCTACGTCTTTCCTTGGTAAAATGAGCATACAAGGCATCATGCCAGACAGACAATATTTATAAGCAGACCTTTCAGACTATTATCAAAAGAAAATCATATAAAGAAAGGGTGATAACTAGACATGCAAATAATGAGAATTATCCATTTGCATGCAAATTACCCAACTGGTGTTTGCAAATTAAGCATACAATTGTGTTCACAGTATGCTTATGTAAAATGTGCAAAAAAATGCCAGCCTTTTATTCCCCCTCCCCTTTATTCTAAAGCTTTTAGAAGAAATCTGGATCCTCCCTCTAGAGTCCCAAATCCATTTTGAAGCTTTTTGACTTGGATGGGTTATCCCCATTACAATGCTGCTGACATGAACAAAAAATACCAGTGCCAGTTTCTTCTTATTGAACTGGTACACTGACACGACTAACAAGCATCTGAAAGAATGCCTAAGGAACCATTGTTAACTGCCTATCATTTCTAGAGGATTTCAGGATCACTATAACTTATGGACCACCAAAAATCCTCATGATACATTTAAATATATAAAAATTGTGACTGAGAAAGAAAATAGTATTTTTGGTCCCTGAAATAAAAGAAGATGGAAGGATGGCATGTAAGTGGCCTGTGGGGATAGAAATGGAAGAATGAAAGTAGTCTCTGGAAGGTGCCAGGAGCTCAGTTTACATAAGTAACAAAGCCTGCAACTCTAGTGATACACTATGAAGAGGTTTACCACATGCTGCCAACAGCAAGACAGATCTAGAGCTTCCATCTTCACAAGCTTACCAATAACATTGCATGCTGAGCTTCAGCACTAATGCTTGCAGACAGGGAAATAATTTCCATAATAAACAGCCTTCCCTGAAGCTCACTACTGGCAGTTCATGCCAGATCTCCTTGTCTTGTACAGCGAGCTATTTGCCTGGATGTCACTGGGAAACAAAAAAAATGGGGGGGGGGGATTCGCAGGGAGAGGAAGACACATCCTTCAACTGCCTGTATTTTTTCCCCACTGTTACCTCAAAACTGTTATATGTAAAAAGCAACATCATGAGAGAAACGTGTTCCAACTAAATGTCAAATTGTTGAAGTCTCTGAGCGTACTGGAAATGTATATTCAAAGGTGTTGCCTTCTCTCTTGCAATTAAGTATGTTTTTGAGCAAAATATTGCAAGCAAAACTCAAGCAAGCAAGACTGATGGGTGGATCTAGGCCTTTCAGACAAATTACAGTTTTAAATAACAACTAATGGGTCCTCTCAGCCTGATATATCAAGGAATAAAGCACAGCTAGAACTTGATCATTTTACAGAATCGGTCTTGTAATGTCCCACTTCCCTCGTTCTGCCTGCCATATTTTCAGAAGGCATTTAGGTGCATGACTTTCAAGGATCATTTACTATATTAGCTACCTGTGAACCATGAAGGCTAAAATTTGCAGTCTTGGCAAGTCAGTGCAATTTATTTTTCAGTTCGTAAATACTCCTTAAAAGTCCCTCCAACTGAAAGATGGAGTGGAGTCAGAGGCATTTCTAGGCTGTTTGTTTCCTCAGACCTAAGAAATATTAAACCTGTGAAAATGTTACTATTTTAAATACTAATAAATTGTTTGCTTCGGAATGAATTTCTATAATAATCCTACTCCTAATAATCCTTTATTATTTATTTGTATTGCCTTACCACTTTGGAGCTCTAGTCATAGCTCAGCACTCCAGTGTTCTAAGGCCCTGGACAAAGTCAGAACAAAAAGATGCTTTCCCAAAGAGCTAATCATTTAAGTATATAACAGGGAACAAAAGACTGACAAAGAAACACAAGGACAATGCTTGTCTGTAGCGGTCACAGCACACTTAACAGGAGGCCATTACTTAATATAGAGATCTTACTACTGTTCTTAAAAAATATAGACACAGAAAATCTTTACTAGCTGTTCAACTTCTTTCTTACCTTGCAGCCAATCTCGAAAGTAATGCAACCACATTTTTGGAAGCTGCTTGTTTTCTTCCAACAAAACATATGTCACATTGCTGAAACTTTTATGAAGTTCATAAAGTAAGTGCTGGGTATTGGGATAATCTGCTTTCTGGGTGACTATATACATGTTGTAGAAAGAGAAGTACTTGAACTGTGCAGCAATAAAGTCATATTCCCGGGTTTCTCGTGGTACAATGTCTGTGAGGTCCAGTCCATCTTTCACTCTGGTAGTTCCGTAAAGACTGAGCCCAAGTAAACCCAGAAAGAGGAAAATAACCACAATCTGCAGTAGAAAATAGAAATTCAGTCAGTTCTACATTTCCAAAGAACTGACAATACTTACAGCCATAGCCCACACTACAGGAACTATTCTGGTATTAACTTTCATAGCATTATTCTTTTAATGCTATGCACTGATTCATACTATGGGCCCAATCTAATTTCAATTGTAGTCAATGGGAACTGAATAATACTCCTAGCTTTAAAGAGAAGTAAAGTCAGAAATCTAGCAATAACTTTGTGAACAGCGAAACCGAGCTAAGTTACAGAATGCAAGCAAACCCTCCACTCATAATCTGTGTAAGAATACTGTCATACAAACTGTAGAGGAATGGTAAAAAAACTTCAAGCCTGAAAATAGCTACAAGATATTTAAGAATCAGCATTTCAAATAAAATGCACTTTTTTCTTTTGGGCAACTGCAATATACCAAATTCTTTTAGTCTTAGGCAAGGAAGAAATGAGTAATTTTGAAAACCAGATGTGTTTTTTTCAGCTCACAAATTACCTTAGCTTTTGGTTTTAGCAGGAAGGGAGCATAATGCTTTTCAGCAAAAGATGAGAGTGTCCATTTAGTACAGGGTGGCTCCAGACAATGCATGTTAGATTCTGAGAATTGGGAAAGCAAATCCCTTGTTGAGCTTGTGCTTTCTGGGCTCTGGCAGCTGAGGTTCTCCTGTGTCACTGTGACTGGTTGCACAGATATTTCTGAGCGAGGCTCTGCTGTAGTATAGTACACCTGCGTATGAGGGTCATATTCTGTGCGTAACTGCACTGTGGACTGCATTGTAATCTGAGTTTCTTGTGCAAAACTATGCCTGCTGTAGGGCGGCGGTGGGCTGTAGCGAGCATTGTCACTGTTATCTGCATATGCTTGAGGCTCAATCTGAATCACTCTACTAGCACATGGACTGAAAGAAAAAAGAAAAGACACTCATTGACATTCAGATACATTCTCATTTTAAGCAGACTAGACAGTGTAATCTGTTTCCATCTGAGACTACTGCTCTAATATTGGATTTGTTTTCACTTTAGTTATATAAAATAGTCAGATGAAGATTTTGTTTTGCCCTTTAAGGAAACTATTTTTCAATGTGGCTGAAAAAAATGTCTATTGTATCTATGGAGCACGCTAATAGCCACAAAACCAACTATTACATGAAGAAACTAGCATTGCTCACGCAAATAATTAATTACACATGCAAATCAAGTCAGTAGACATGTAGTTACACAATCTGCATACACAACATGGATTTGGGTTTGCACCTGTTATAGCCATGCTAAAGGTTATACTATTTAGGATACTGAAACATAAACGTACAAAGAACTGAATTATTTTCTTAGCATTATTGAAGTTATAATTTTGAATCAGACAACTGTTAAATAATATTTGGGCCTTCTGGATAAGATCTTGTGCCTTTGGGAAAACCACAGTAAATTGGAAGCAGTTTGAAACTACTTGCCATATACTGACTGCATGTTTGAAAAATGAAGTAAACATAAGTGAGGATTAATTCCCAAGAAGGGAGCAACATGAAGAGATGAAATTACAGATTTCCCACAAAGTATTTAGCTTCATACATGCAGAACACAGTGGATATCTTGTTTGAGAAAACAACCCTGGACCTCAAATTATCAGAGATAAGCTTTTTCTTTAAAAACCTTAAAACTGAGGAGATAGTAAACACTATTTGAAGCACTGACAATGGAAGTGCTTCTGAGATGTTTTGTTGTACTTGGGTCCCCTCTACACATGCAGGTAAAGGCGCAATTGAATCTAATGCTCAATCTCACAATCACACCTCCAGCCACATGTGCCTGGCAGGAGGTGTGATTGCACATTAGACCCAGTCATGCTTTATTGCTGGTGTAGGGGAATCCTGATCCTGGGCTTCCCTTGCATTAGCAAGAAGCAGGCTCCCATGGCTGGGAGACCCTTTTCCTGATGGGGTTCTCAGCCATGGGGACCATGAGCAACTGACACCCACACGGGGTATGGGAGAATCCCTGTGCCTGTGGTGCAGCTAAGACCAAGAGCCCCATCAGCGGTGAGGCTCAGCCCCGGTAGTCATGGGGTGCTGCTGCAGTCTGCCAGTTGCGTGGGTGCCCCACAGCTGGGAGATCACAGTACCTGTGTGTTGGAAGGACTTGGAGCACCCCTGCACTCCCACAGCTGGGAGGCTGTAGCTGCTGTGATCTCTCAGTCCTGGGGTGCACTGTGCTCCCTAGCAGCTTGGAGATTGCAGCAGCTATGGTCTCTCAGCCACAGACTGCCTACAGATGCAAATTAAGCTGGACAGAAACCAGCTCTAAAGTTATTACCCTTTTCTGAGCAATAACTTTACCTCATACCCCTGGCTTGCAATCAGTTCTCTGAATTTATCATTCCTACTACCTTGAAAACAGGGCAAGAGCTAACTTCACTCTTTATATTAAAGTTAAACACCTCCCCCCAGAAACAAACCCAACCCAACTGTGGCTGATTTTAAGTAGAAGAGTAAGAGATAGAGGATCAAAGAGATATCTTTTCATACATTTTTGATGGTGGAAAACTAGTTCCCATAAGATGAAATGAATGTAATGGCTCAGTGTGCAAGGCAAAAGTGCCATCTTATTGTTTACCATCTGTCAACCAGAAAACCAAGACAGGACATTTGCTTTACTTGCCTGCAGTGAAACCATGATGACAACATTTTACTATAGGACTGATCCTGCAGTTTGTCTGCAGGCAAATCTCTGCTTAGTATAATGGGAGCTATGCATACAAAAGAGGTAAGCTCCATGCATTCCCATGTCTGATGGTAACCCTACCAGATAGCCTTACCTTGTAAAGCAGCAGAATATATCCAATCTCCTGTCCTCCCGACGGTACAGGTCCATGCTCAGAATAGCAGGAAAAATTAGCAGAACCATGGCAAAGTTGAATACTACAACAACTGCAGCCTAAAACCAAGCAAAGGGAAGACATATCATCACTAAGGTTCAAGTTTAAAAAGCATACAAACTCCTTTCAATTCCAACCTGTCTACCCATTTATCATGTCAGCTCATCAACACATTTAGGCTTTTGCCCGAGGGTGCTGGGAAGGATATTTTTACATTCCTGTCTCATTATGTCTACAGTAGTTAATTAATGTCTTTAATATGAAATTTCATATTGGTCTTGCATACGCATGCCCAGAGACTTGGTGACAGATAGATTTTAAAACTGGAAAAAACAGACATCATAAATAATATTTTTGTATGAGACTGCATTACTGCAATTCTGTTAATAGAAAAAGAAACAAAAACAAACCCTGGGGCTAAAACTGTAGCTCTCATTTCAAAGGTGCTGAAGTCACTTGGCTACCAATGTAACATTACAAGAGAGTACTAAGTCAATAATGGAAAAAAGCTCTAATCAAACTTTAATGAAACTACTTTATTTGGTAATGTACTACATATTTGATGTAATTAGCTAAATTTGAGCTATAAAAGCATAACGAGTAATATTTCAGGAATTTTTGTAGAATTCCTCTACTCCTGTTTAGTGGAGCTTGATTAATCAGCCAGCTTAAATAAATGAGTATTTAAAATGAGTATTTAAATAAAATGAGCATTTTAAATGGGACAAGGACATTAATTTAAAGTTAATTTTTAGTCACAGATATTAACATTAAAAAAATAATTAAATTCAAGTCTCAACTCTTCCCCCTCAGATTCTGTATAACACCTTTGATAAGACACGTCACTATTATTCAAGAATAATAATAGTGTTATTCAAGTGATGATTAAATGCTAATTTATGTTATGTAATTGTCTTGCAGTAGTGTCTGGCAATGCTACCCGCTAAGAATGGATGCTTTGGAGTGCTGGTAGAGGAGGAGGCTGGCTGGCAGAGAGAGAAAACATAGAATTTAAAAGTAAATGAGTCAACAGGCATCCCCTGAAGGCCAGGGGAGGAGGGGGATGCCATCCCCACCATGGGCTCTGTCTGGGTGAAGGCCACACACAAGCCCTGGGATGATGACCTGCTCAGGTCCCTTCTGACCCTACCAACTAAGTAACAATTTTAGCACTTTGCATATAGTCCACATTCAAGAAATAAGCATCTCTACTGTAACCCAGTACCTGTGACTCATTTTAGAAGACTGGTTTGTTCTTGCCTGTGTATAACTTCAGAATAATGTGGGAGAGTGTTTAACATTGAAAAAAAACTGCTGCTAGTTGAGTTACTTGAATTATAGCTGCCTAACCATGATGAACCTTAGGCTTGATTTTTGAAGGACCAAAGATCCACTACTCCAAATAGTCTATGGTTGATTCTGGTGCTCAGTACCTCTGAAAATCAGTTCATGTATCACACAATTGGTAGGCTAATCACTGAGAAATCCAAAAACTGTGCTTTTGAAAAGATAGGCCTTAACCTCTTTTGTACATCTCATCTGTAAAATCAGAATAATCAACTTCTGTGAGGTGTTATTGGGATGAGTTAATTGGTGCCTGAACAGTACTTTGAAGCTGTAAAGCACTATAGAAGAACCAGCTATTGTTACAGCTCTGTGAGGACAACAGAACCAGTCATGTAAACATCTAGTTATATTAACTCTAAAGCTGTAAATAAACTGCACATGAAAGTGGTTTATACTGATGCTCCTTTTACTTGTTTATATTGAGATTGTTAATCTGGTTCAACTAAGATTTTCCCCCCATTGATATGGTTGGAGATGCAACTATTGAAACAGACCTTATCTGGTGTTTAAAAGACTAATTAGCATTTAACCATCACTTGACTCTTTCAGGGAAGAGATCCAATGACCATTCCATGATTTATAAATACCCACACACAAAGGTATGTAAGGTCATAGCCAGGACTGCAAAATTAAGTGATTTCCTTTTGATCCTTTCTAGAATGGATTGAATCTGTCAGGAAAACAAACTGCTGCTTTAGCAGGGGAGGTATTTACTAAGCCTAGTTTGTACAACTGTTTTCTTTTTAATTCTGCTAAATCAATCACAGTTGAAGTATCTGTAAAGCATGAGTAATTAGTTCTGTTAAAGCAAGAGCCTCTGTCAACCTTCATACAAACATTTTTGAGGGTTGGGAAAGTCACTTGAGGCCTGGTTCCAGTATAGTCCCCATTTCTTCCAGCACCCCTAAAGACCCTCCACCTAAAGCCCCCCTGCCCCATAGTTCTACAGACTTCCCCAGCCTCATTGTATCCCTCCAGCATCTTTGGGTTTCAATTGCTGCTAAATTCAATTATTATGTAATTGAGTGGCATATGCGGCTGTCCAAGGCATTATAGAGGTGACCCTTAGTTCTCTATGATTATGGTTCCACTGGGAATTTTACTTAAAGCTTCTCAACTTATTTCCTCCCTATTACAACTGTCTAATGGGTTAATCTAGTCTCACTGTTAATATACCAACTTCTCTCTAAGACAACTGACTTTACCCTAATGCTATTTTGGTCACAGGTTGATTTTTCCCATTAAAAGTATTTCAAACACAATCCTTTTATAATAAAATCCTTAATAGCCTAATGCTTTAATAGATTCCCATAGCTTAAAAATTTCAGTTTCCAACAACTCTACACGTCACACACCCCCCCCCCCGCCCCATCCCCCCAGGATAACTTGGGTGCATGACAGTTTTCAATTCTTACAATGAAATAGATAAATAGAAGAAATAGATTGGTCCTGACTTGACATCTCAAAGAAGAGTCCACTGAACTGATGATGCTCAGCATACCTCCCTGAATCCCCAAATCAACACCTAATGTACATCAGACTCTGGACGATCCAAAGAAGCAAGGGAGATTGGGGAATTTGGGCAGAGTGGGGGTTGAATAGGATGAGACCTAGGCTTAGTGCATTGGAGCTGCAGTGTCAGGAACATTTGAGCTCTATCTTCAGGGGCAGATGCATGATGATCCCTGCAGTGTTACTGATTGTTGTAAAAGTTTCGTGTCTGAGGAGGGTCATGCTTGAGCACTGAAGCATGTGAATGAATTTAACTGACTATACCCTTGAATTGTTATGATTACATTGATAGGAAATGAACAACCTTAACTAACTTTAAGTTAACAATGTGTGTTGTGTGGGAATGGTGCCTCAGAGCAGAATGAATCTTTATTCAGCAGCTCCATGATGAAGTAGAGATTTTGCAAGAGGCACCAGGAGTGGGAAGGGCATCCAAACAGGAGCAGTCAGAAGGGAGAAAGGAGGGCCTCAGGCCTCAGGAAAAAAAAAAAAAAAAAAAAAAATCAACAAAGCTAGTGGGCTCTGGGATTAGTCTGGAAGAGGGAAAGGAGTTAGGGCCTCCTTGGGGGTGTGGGATGAAGGGGTTCACTATAGTAACAGCATCAGAAACATTTAGAGAATTTGGCTAAGCAGCCAAACTTGTAGGTGCTTTCTCTAAATGAAGCTCAAATGTTGAATCTTTTAGTAATCCACAGCCTCAAAATCTGGTGGCTGCGGCTGTAACTGTTAACTGATATAAAAGAATGGAAGTCTGTGCTGGAGTCACTGAGGGAGAAGCTAGCAAGGCTGGGGCCCTGCCCAAGGTATGCACTGCTATTTGCCATTCCTGGCAGACCACCCAAGGAGACTGGGCGTACTGCATAGCCAGAGGTGATGAACAGATGAGGAGGGATGTCAGGCAGACTTCCACCTTACTGCTGCCTATCTGCAACTCCCTCCTGATAGCATATATGCCTTGGAACCCACCCCACCCCCTCAGCCCCCTCAGGCTTTAATTTTGCTGGTTAAGTCCTCATGACAGGAATAGAGAAAGTTTAAGGAGCTGGATAAGAGGAAGGGGGCAAGCCTTTTCAGTGCTATTCAGCAGACAGAAATAATGAATTGGTTTTGCAATTTACATTCTTTCTTGCAAAAAGCACCATAATCACATTGTAACATACTTTTGCATTTAGGAAAGAGCTAGTCTTTTTTGTATTGAGAAAAATGCTTACTGTTCTGACTTACTGGACTAAGTTCCACCCATCATTACGCATACATTCAAAAACACCTTGAGTTTAAGGGTTAAATTCAGTCCCTGTAAACGTGGCAAAAGCTTTGTGTATTTTGATGAAGTTGTGCCCTCAGCCGACAAGGGCTGAAAGACTGCTATGCTATCACTAAGGACATTTAGCTCATAGTTTTTATAATTTCCCCCTCCAATATAGACAAAACAAATAGCTATTTTTTAAAGAAGTTCTTGCAGCAAATATAACCAAAAAACCTAAATTAATTTTAAAAAGGTTGCACAGATCAGAAAGCTTAGGATCCAATTGTGTGAGGTACTGAGGACCTTCAAGAATTCTGCGTGCCCATGAGACATCCAGCTTCTCCAAATCTCTCTCCTGAGACTGATGAAAGCAAAAAGATCACCAATCCATAGTAAAGCAAAATACTCACCCCCCACCCACTAATTCATTTTAATGACACATTTTAAGATAGTGTCTTAATTTAACAATGGTTAATCTACCGTGTAAGAGTTGTTAAAGTTACAGAGTAAGTCTGGTTAAAAAAAAAAAGTAGTTCAGCTTTTGAGACCGAGTGAGTGAGAGAGTGCAACAGAGAAAGGGAGACAGTGCACACATCCCATTCTAATCTGAATTTATAAAAGCAAATGAACAATTCAGAAGTATAGAAGAACTCCATTAGTTCTGACACAACAGACGTTCTGAAGGAAGAAAGCACTAATATGCAAGGTTGTAAATTGGGTTTCCATTTGTAGTGACTAGTCAGGAAACCATTTATTCTCCCTCAGCAGCTGGAATATTTTAAAAATACTGGGCCTCAAAAGCCATGGAAACTTGACAGTTATCTTGCAATGTCTTGAAGAAAGTGAATGAAGAGGGAAATAAGGTCAAATCAAGCCTTTTAACCAATCTGCTAAAGGTTTTCTATCTAGATGAATAGAAATCAATATCTATGAAAAGAAAAAATGCTGTATTTCTGTGCTTCCAAAGCTTCATTTGGAAAGCATTAAAGACAGCAAGGCTCTTTTGTTCAAACAAAGTTTAATAAGAGGGAGAGGGGAAAAAGAAGATAGTAAATAAAGAAATCCACATGTAAATACAGACCACCCACTCGAATCTTACATGGTTAACTGATTTTGAATGCTGCAATTAATTTTGATTACACCTGATGAAGCTATACAGAACAAACAATAGATGTCTCTGTTCCTAACAATAAAAGCTGTCATTCTAGTATTTTTTCATTTGTGGTCACACGATTCAGATATGAGTAAATCGTAAATCATAAGGTGCATCCGTATATATAATGAACATTTGCTTCCTCTCTTAGGTGTAAAAAACATGCCACTACACACAAAAAGACTGGTCTAGGCATCTCAAATATCATTTTGTAAATATTTAATAAGTCAAAAGGAAGTTTCTATAGGCAGATTCTACACTGATCACTGCTTTGCAACAGAAAATGTCCTGATGTTTGTGATCCTGAATAATGTGAACATAAATGTGCTGAGTGTGCTAAAATCTTATTGGGAGCGTACTGTCACACAACTTATTTTCTGAGTGTTGCATATACGACAACATGCTAAGGTCAGACTAAAGAACATAAAGATGTTAAATCTAATATAAAGTATACACAAGTTCAGACATGGCTGCAATCTCTGTGAACACCCCACAGAAGTGGAACCAGTATATTTCTAATATATTTCAGGATGAGTGCTCACGGCTTGAGCACCTCCTGTTCAGCATGGAGTCATCCCCACAAATCACATGAATAGAACTACATGAACTTGCTCCATTTGGATCCTCCATTTCTTTTCTTTACGGTCAATGTACCAGGCTGAAATAGCCTCCACAGAAACCTTCTGTAGTCACTCTATAGACAGTGAATGAGAGGTGGAAGATGATTTCTCTCCCATTTCCCAGTGGAGATCCCCAATACCCTTCCTGTTATTTCTGTTGGTACTGATCCTTGAATTTGGACCAGGGATTAGAAGACAATATAACAAACCATTCATGCAAAGTAGTCCTCTTGCTTATGAACAAGCTCATAAGCAAGCTATTTCAAAAAATATCTCCTAACAATGATTTCCTATGAAAGTGTATCTTGAGCAACTGAATCCTGAGCAAAGTACATTGAAATTAATCTTTGCCATAAAATATTACAGAACTCCATTGTCAGATCTTCCATAAAATATAAAAACTAGATTTTAGGTTTGTGTCACTCCCAAGAAATTAATTGTTGCTAAGCACTCAGAGTTGCACCCTTATTTTTGAGATCACTGCTTGTATCATAAAAAGGACATCCTGTATAAGGCAAAATACAGTCATCTGTACTTTCCAGTATTTGACAGGAAATTTGATAGTGACTATACTCATCACCATCATCATTGGAACCACTATCAAGCTGCCAACTGAGAAGAAGAAAATGGTAAACAAAATGATTCCTGCTGATTGGTCTTTGTGCAGCCACAATCACTAACTGCTTATCATTCTGTGGGCATGTCTGAACTGCTGAAAACTACAATAATTGCCACAGGTATTAAGAAAAATTGCAGCTCTCACTTCCTCTGAGTAGGTCAAGGGTCAAGTAGAATGAAAAACGATTGGAGAGCCAGGCTACAGCAGAAGAAAAATGACTACTAAAAAAAGTACAATTTCCCTGATCTTTACCAAGGTCAGACAGTGCTATAAATTGCCTGTGTACTGGGGCAGTGTCAAGAGGAGAACCTCCCAGAGTTCTCTTCAAAGAGTGGTTTGCTTTTAAAAGCAGCTTCTTTCAGTATACTTTAATCTTTTGTCTTTCTGAAGATATATCATCGCAAACATAAATATGAGAGAAAGGGAGCAAGGGAGAGCGAGGAACTTCCATTCATAAAATTCACTCATCCTCTTACAGTCACTGGCATGTGATGTTCTTGATATATTTATTCCAATACTCCATTAAAAAGGTACTGGCAGTGTATACTAACATGGCAGGAATGCATCTTGCTGGTGACACTTGCAAATATGCATGCTCAGTAATAGAGGCATTTAGGACAAAATTCAATAAAGGAATTATATTCCCAGGTAGTTCTGTAGCATAAAAATTGGGGTGCAGCCTGCTGCACATTCAAATCTCACTGGACCTATTTCTATTTAGTTTTTTTACTTTTCTCTTTTTGTGCTAAAGACAATCAAGAAAGGCAGAGTCAGGGAAAAGAGAGTGGATGTTATCATCATCCCCACACACGGAAGACAGAGGAGCAAAGCTCGATCATTGGAATGGGGAAAAACCAGGCCTCACCTGTGATACTACCAATGACAGCCGCTATCATAATGTATTTAGTCTCACCACATGCATCTTTCCCAGCAAAATCAACCCTCCAAAACTGGGGTCCATGTATTAAATGGGGAAGTGATTTTTCTTTGCTGGAATAGAAGCAGGAAGATGCTCCCCAGCTACCACTTTTTCTGGCTGAGAAAGCAGCAGGGGCAGTCTAGTTGTAACCCCCTCACAAACCCCTATTGTGGCAGAGCACGATAGCTTGTTCCTGAAGCAGCAACTCAACTAGCTCAGGGCAAGAGAGCTGCTGCATGCAGTCTGTAGTATCTTGATGAGGCTTGTGATGTGGAAACTACACTTTATTATTTACATTAATATTTTATAAAGAACTATGTCTAGTGAAGGAAGTAATAGCCTCACTACTGCTCTTGCTAGCTAGCCTTGTCACTGTCAGGCATCATCAGGAAGTTCCTACTGCCTCCCCCAGACTGCCTCCTGGGATGCTACTATTCCAGGGCACTCTTGTTTCCAGAAGAACTTACTCTATGTCACACAGTTGGCCATGACTCTAGAAAAAATCTTTTTCTCTACATCCTGCCTTCCAAAATCAAGTGCATGTCTTATTTGGGGGTGTGCGGTATACAGAAAACTACAATGACAAGCACAACCTTTAGAGCTAACATAACATGATATAAACTTACTTGGAGTGAAAATGCCCGTAAAGCAGGAATAGGGATTAAGGCAGCCATAAAGAATGCAGTAACATTACTGATAGATGTAAGGGCCACGCTTGCTCCTGTCCGCTTCAAACATTCACCTGTTCTGTCCTGCAAAACAAAAATTTATCTAAATAGTAAAACTTATAAAACACAGGGTATTTAAGGCCTGGGTGCTGAAAACTAAACCGAGTAAAATAACAGCAAGTGATCACTTCTTTAGATGTTATAAGATGACAACAAAAATCTATTTCAAGTTCATACTGAAATAAAATATCATACTTGCAGTAATCTGAAAATACAGCAGACTCAACATAAACCATTAACTATTCCTAATTAGAAAACGATATGAGAAGGCTTAGCATGCCACCAGAATGCAAAACTAAACTGAGGCTGATATCAAACATATCTTTTATTAGCAAGGTTTTGCATAGTTTTAAATACTTTTCAGACAAAGAATCATGCATGAACCTGATAGTGAAACTATTCATTTGCAAGTGTTGAAAAGTATGTAGAAATAAATCATGGACCATACAAAATTTAATGATTTGTTAAAAAGATTGAGAAAGGATCATTTCCCAGCCTACTCAGGTGTTTGCTTTTGGCTTAAAAGCATGAGGAAACTACAAGTCAATAAGTCTCTAGTGCCTGTATGCTAACCTAGCAGACAAAGAATGCATGGAAGACATGCGTTCATCTACACAGATGCCAGACTGTGCAGTTATTACCATGCAGTCATTTAGTACTTGCTTAAGTACATTTGGTACTTGCTTTTAGTACTTAAGCAAGTACTAAATGACTGCACAGTAACTGACATTTCTGCGCAGTCCAGATGCTACATGGGTCTTTTCCCATGTTACTGCACAGTAGCTTGCTGCTACTGTGCAATAGTGTCAGCATCGCAGTTTGTGCCCACCAGTGTTACATTGCGTAGCAATGAGCTATGGAAACGTAGCTCATCACTACACTGATGTAGCGTCTCATGTAGTTTTGTAGATGTGCCCCGTTAGTATAAAAAGCAAAACAGGCAAATACATGTTGCTTTCAAACAGACTGTAATTTAGATATGAAATCTGAGACTGAGAACTAGAAGTGGAAGTGCTTTAAAAATATGTTACCAATCATAATGCTTTTATTCAGTTATTACCTCTTTATAAATAAAAAGAAACAATGAAAAAAAATGAGGAAAAAGTATATATTTTTAAATCATCACTTCAAATTTCTTTTATGTAACATAACACATTTTTTATTTTGAAGATGACACTTCTTCATTTCACTGTAATACTTTTAATGAAGGATACAAAAAAAATTGCCATTTTAAGGCCACAACCCTATGCGTCTTTTATGTCCAAAACTTACACTGTCCAAAAACTTTTATGTTATGTTAAGTTATGTCCAAAACTTTTCCCTGTAGTTTTGGGTGCACAGAGAAGGGACGAATAATGATCTTTGTGAACGAACTCTTAAATCACAGTTTAATATCAAACTTCTAAGTGAAAATTAATCAATGCCATTACTACATTGCAAAGGAAATATGAATGTATATATTTTTTGTGTGGGGCTCTCAGATATCATGCTAATGTGGGCTGTTATAAACATCTGCTTGAACAGAGAGACAGACTAGAATTTCTCCTGCCCCACAAAGCTAAGTCTTCTAATCTAAGAGTTTTCGCCTTAATGCAAGACCGTGAATCTTAGGCACAATATACATTATGTCTGAACCAAACATTTTCCTTTGTTTGCCCCAAGTCCCTATTTGGTCATTACCTCAAATGGAATTCTCTTATTCTGCCCTGTTTCACTAAATGCATGTGCCAGAAGGAAAACGTCATCTACACCAACTCCAAGGGCAAGAAAAGGCAAAACCTGTGGAAGAAAAACAAGGAGGCTGTTATATTACTCTTATGACCTACCATGTTGCCAGCTATTAGATGGCTAATTAAAACAACATTTCCACTACATTCTAAACAGAAATCCAAGGGCAACAGTAAAAATCTAAAAGGATAAAGTGAAACTATTAGCTTTCATTCTGAAATCATGCCAAGAAAGTGATCCTGCACAAAAGACTCCCACTGAAGTCAATAAGAGTGTTGGGCAGATGAGGGATGTAGGATCTGATCTCAAGCAATTTTTTTGCAGAACTTGAACAGGCTGATACTTTCATATATAAGGGTTAGACGTATTGGTCCTTAATCCTGCATCTTGCTGAACAACCAGAGAGATGCACTGAAGTCTGTGTAGCAAAGCCCGCCTGCATGAAATAATTTGAAGAATAATTTGCCTCTCTTTACTACCCATTGATAGTGTTATTTTTAAAGCTTCTCAAAGTGGGATGCATGAAACACAGGGAGGTAACTGGAGTAGGTACAGAATAAAATTAAACTCTGCAGTTTTATTTCATTTTTTCATACACTGTCTCTAATGTGTGTGTTTATTAAGAGACTTCTCTAACTTAAAAGCAGAATAATGGCATCTTAATACCTGAGTTGTGGCAGCATTAAAGGAAATTCCAATCAATGAGCACAGGCCCAATCCTGCAGCCACTGAGAGTGCAACCAACAAGACTCCTGCCAGCCCCACGGCACCCTGGGACTTGGCACAGTCCCACCGCAGCATGGTTAAACAGGCATAGGCAAGCTGAAAGGAGAACAATGAGAAAAACAAAAGCAAAACATTAGAATGCATCAGATTCTAATGTTTCCTCCCACCATACCAAGGCTTGCACATGTTTAACAGAGTACACGCATTAACGATGTTAAATAAGTGAACAGGTGATACTCATGAGTCAAAGATGCACAAACCGCAAACTTACAGTTTCATTCTAAAAAGGGCTCATACTGGAGGCTGATGTCAATAATGTATGTGTACTGTTAAGAGCAGGCAAAGCACTAGAGATAACAACATATATAAGATTCTACTTATTTTACCATTAATAAGTAGCCACTGGCAACTCTGATAACACTGACGTCAGAAAATGATCTTAGGATATCATCCAGAGTAGTTGTTGTAAAGGAAAGCACCTTCTGAGTAGAATTTTGTGCGACACTTTGATGAACAACCTGCAAAGAGAAATTTTAAAATAAGCATTACTAAAGGCAAGGGATCACATTACAATCTGCAGCACATGCTTGAAGTCAACTCCTTTCTTAAGCATTAGTAGTAAAGCATGCACCCTATACCAGAGATTTCACTGATCCTACTAAAAATACCTAATATTTCTGATACTTATTCATTGCAGGCTGCTTGTGATGAAACCAGAACTCGTGTTCTTTAGGAAAGAACACTTCATCTTTCAGGAGAAAGGACCGCAATTACAGTTGCTTCAAAATGTTTGTTTTAATACTGAAATCTAAGATGGTTCTGTTGCTTGCCTCCTTTTCTCTCCTGCAACTCTACAGTTGATTTGTTGTTGTATCAGTTTTGCCTCTAATTCAAAACAACAAAATTCTTATGGGCACTCCTCTATTTCTTCATTGGCTGTCCATTTTAGAGAGGTCACAAGCAGCTCAGCAAAGGTCAATGTCTGGGAAACAAAGGCCAGATAATGTCACATGACCTCACCAATGGGACTGCAGCTGTGAGCAGATTCTATGGCTAGCTAATGTTTTCCAGACACCTTTTCAGAGTAATCACACTGACCAAGTGCTGTTAAATTCTGTCTAGCTCTTCAGTTCATTTTCAGTCTCAACAAATCAGAAAGGTATTCTAGATGACACCAAAAAATGCAAAAGGCATCTTATTTTAGTGCAATCCATATGTTTACCACTGAACAATTTTATATTAGAAAGATGAAAGAAAAGCATTGTTAAATGTCCCATTGCAGCAAGTACATTGTTACTTTAAAACAAGGAGATACCCATTCACAGTTCTGGTGTAGGCTTCTTTCTTCTAAGAATACTTCAATCCATAACAAAAGGCAACAGATTGTAAAGCATAATTTCTAGGTGATTTTCCATTTTACCTCAACATACATCCTCTGCCAGGCTTCCAGAATTGCTGCTGCCTTGTCTTCATTCCAGTTGATGTGTGAAACATATTCATAGCCCTTGAAGTGCTCATACATTTGCTTTGGAGTCATTAACTGAAACATGGTCTGCAAAGCCTGGGCACTGTAATAGAGAGAGTAGAAAGGAAGAGGAATGAAATATGCATTTTCAGGACATAATTTTCATTGCATGAAGCCCTAAGTGAAAGTCTAGGAGCAATTTGCATGAATTTCTGCTTTTATAAGTAACATGTTCACATTAAAACTGAACAGTGTAATTACTCTATTTAGTAACTGGTACAAATGTACTAGTGTACACAGTAGTAAGATCTGGATTCTGATTCCACTGGTGACAATGAGAGTTGCCATTATTTTCAGCTGAATTAGTTTAAGACACAAAGGCTGTAACCCTACAAAATCCATTATAAACACCGTTGTTAAATTAATAGTTGATTTACTATTTTCTAATATATAACACAGGGAAGAGAGAGAAACACTTGCATCTTTGAGATACTTTATAATATATCAAGAATTCCTGGGCTTTTTCCTTTCTTGGGGAAAAATGCCAGCATAAACTCGTGACACTTGACAAAAAGCAAAGGAGATCGTTACTTATCATAAATGGTTGGTCCCTCTGTTTGACATTATGCATCTGTATGTAACACACTTAACTAGTCAAGAAAAGACCTTGCACTTCAATGAGGGTGTTCTTTTTGACTAATTCTTAAAGTGTACTCTAGAGTACTTTCTAAAAATATTATAAAATTTAAAGAAAATTAAAAAGTAATACTCAGGGTCAGTATAATGCCTTTATCAAAACTTCTAAGACAGCTGCATGTCTTTTTAAACTCAACAAGGTTAGTTATATTGCATCTACATGCATGCATACATCCATTTAATTTATAACTTCCATTATATATATTTTAAACTGACTACACATTCCACATTTTTCTGGAATAGTGCTTTTTTTTCCCCTCACAGAACTGCTAGCATTCCAAAAACTTCTTTTAGAACACCTGCAACCTAGTTTCCATTTGGTCAACTTAAGTTTGTTCACGGTATAGAAGGGTAGAATTTTCTGTTTTTACCAGGAACAAAAAGGCTAGTGGAGTGTTCGGTATGATGAACAGTGTTGTGACTCCTATGAAAGGTCCAGTGAGTAGAGATGCTATCAAGCTTGTTCATCTGCTTTAAGTGAATGCTATTAACATTGTTCAGTGTTTTATGATATATTAATTCAGAATGCTAAAATCACTAGGAAAAAAAATCCTCCCTTCTGAGGAATATACATATTACTGGAAAGTCAGTAGCAGGCAGCAAACAATATACTTTTTTTTTTGCAACACCATAAAGGGTACCAGCTTTTGAGTTTCAAAATAAATGAAAGTTGCATATTAAATATTCTTGAAATGTTAAGTAAATATTACAGCCCCATATTAGAAATTAAGTGCATCCTGTTAAAGTAGGAAATTAAGCACTTGTACAAAGAGAACCAAATGCTTAAGCACAATCCTAAATGCTGTCCTTATTACAATGTTTCCCTGAGGCTTAAAATACACACCATTCACAGATTTAAGAGGCAACTGCTTTGTTTATTTAAAAAAAAAAAAATCAGCAATGAAAACTTCCAGAGTATAATTTAAATTCTATATGTTTACCTGACAAGCTTTCCAGAACTGTTCTTGACTGTACCACCTATAATCAGCTCCTCCTGCCAGTGCATGTACTTTTTTGACAATCCATAGCATCCACCACTTAAAACAAGGGCCACATCAAGAGGCTAAAATAAAGTTATTGATAAATTATTTGGCTGTGTAAATTAGTATATAAATCATGTCCTATGTAAACAGTTAGTACATCAGAATTAAATAAATTGGAAATTAAATGCTAGAAACATTATTCAGGAGGAGCAGTCATTCATGACCAAAGGAGTTGAACCTAGACAAAGTTTTTCACAAGACTAAAACGTCTTCAAATTTCAAATCATACTGGGTTTGTTTTAGTGTGCAAGACAGTGGTGCTCAGCCTTCCAGCCCTGCAAGCCCAGTCTATGGGCTGTATCAGGGTAGAGGGGTCTGTAGAGTCAGTCCTGGTGTGATCCAGGGCACAGGATTCAGCCATGGATGGACCCTAAGCGTTGGCTTATCCCTGTATGCTGGATCCAGCTGAGGACCAACCTGACACATGGCATGATCTGGCATGTGGGCTGTGTCATCTAGACTAAGGCTCTCCATGGGCTGAATGACAAGGACCAGCACATCAGATTCAGCCCATGGGCCAGAAGATGACCACCACTGGTCTAAAATATAAATTAACCTTATAATTATATGATGGACACTGTGACTTACATGCCAAATACTTATTGAACATATGTGCCAAAACATGAGACAGACAATTTTCTCACTAGCCATGCTTGTTTTCTCGTTATTATTCTCAGTACTATAGTAGTATAAGTGATGCACTTGAAAACTTGTCTAACTTTATCCCAGCTACGTAGCTGGTCCAATAAAAGATATCATGCTAAGAAACCCTTGCCTCTCTTGATTTTATGTAATAAGTGTTCACATAGGCACTAAACTGTGACTTAAGGAGCTCTGATCTCTAAAACGTAAAAAATACCAACCAGTGAAAGGAATACCAGCGAAAGGAAGAAAAGCATGTTACCATTTCAATGAAGAGACCACAGCAACTGAAAATATATTAAAAGAAATGAGGTTCCAAAATAGTATGACTGAGGAACCACGGGGGCCATGGTGCCTTCCAAAGTGACTGCTTTACAAGAAGACCTAAGCTCCTAACGAAATATGAAGACAGAACTGATTTCTAACATCAGATAAAGCATAACTAACTACTGTATAAAACTCAGCTCCTTGTAGACACCTTTTTGTTGACACTTTTCCGGTTAATTTACTTAGTTTACCCATGCAGATATGCTGTTTAGAATACCCATCCTGAATATGATATTCAAAATAGCACTGAAACTACTATTCGTCAAGTAAATATATGGCCTGATCCTGCAGCTCCTTATTCAAGAAAAACTCTGACTGAAATCTAGTGCATAACTTCTAACTAGAATTGCATCGGACTGACCAATTGTCTTCCAATGACTTCTGTGAGGTGGAACAGATTTCCAGCACATTCAATTCAAAGTAAAATCCTCAAGAAGTGAGCCTTTTTCTTTGACAGTTTTCTTTCTTTTCATGAGTTCTTCCATGTTAATGTCTTTGTGTGAGGACTGAGTCAAGTGGGAAAGAAAAGAAATACAAATTATACTAACGGCCAGCTTGTGTCAAGCCCTGCATCAGGGGGTGGGGAGAGAGAAGACACAAAGTCTTCCTTCTCTTCCTCTTAGGCTTCTCCACATGGACCAAGCATAATTTGAGTTCTTATACTCAGGGAGACAATGGCCCTGATTCTCCTACTCTAAAGTCCATTTTACAACGATGTAACCCCATTCATCTTAGTATATTTGCTCTTGATTTACACTAGGGTAACTGGAAGCAGAATCAGGCTCAATCACATGGAGCATCACTGCTGGGACTACACTTTTCACGGTATGCCAGAGGGGGCAGGTCAAGTTGGGTGAAAGACTTTCCCCTCCATTCTCCTATAAAAGTCAGCCAAACTGGTCTCTGTACAGAATAAGCACATCCATGGCAATGTGAAGCAGTAGCTGTGTTTCTCCTGCATTCTAGGAGCCCCTGCGTCCACCTGAGGCACAGTGCTTGCTGAAGCTCCAGATAGAAAGATGAGTTGCCATGTTGCCACCTCAGTGGCTGAAGAGCTATAACTGGACACTAAGCATCCAAGGCAATGCATTAACTCACAGACTAAGAAAAAAAATAGCAGCTCTTTGGTTAAAGGTATACAACAGGAACTGAATAACAAAGATAGCTAGAAAGTTACGCTGCTTTAAAAATGATATAATCTTCACTTCCCTGGAACGGTCAACAGGTGATGAGCAAACTTACTTTAGTTGAATTTTTATTGGGGGCTGTGACTGGGCAATCAGGATCAGCAGGATTCAGACAAGGTCGATCCATGTAACCATGACCAACCTCTGCTTTATTCAGCATTTCCTCCCAGCTCTCTACTTGATAGTTTATTTTCTTTAACTCTTCCAAAAATTCTAAGGGGTCAAAGTTTATCCACTGCAAAGGAGGCTTTCCTCTGCAAAAAAAATTAAGCATGGTATGATTAAAATATTTTATTTTAAAATTCATATTTATAGATTTAAATGATATTTTATGTACTTTGGCCTGGGTTGCAATGTTCTTTGGGAAGCTACAATATAAACTTAAGCTACATTTTAATCAGATTTATTTACATTTTTTTCTTATAGTCCTGATGCAGCCTGATGAAAATGCTTGATAGGAAGAGGTTAGTCTTACAACTGAGAAACAGCTAATAACGTGAATATTTACATTTTAATTTATTTCCAATACTTCTATATTGCTTAATAACAAAAAGAAGTCATCTGCTACTTCAAAGAGGTAATACCAAACAGGAGGGTAGGGGACAAAGGGAGAAAGACTTTCACATGTCAGATTACCACTTACTAGTCTTTGGTTTTGCAAATATAATCAATCAAAACATCTGAGTTTCTTCTCTCCTATAGTACTATGTTCCTCCAAATTCTCTGATAGCTTGGCAACCCCAGCAAACTCCCCTGCTGCCACAGCCATCACCACTATCACTGCCACTTCTCCCACCCCCCACTTTTGAATTTGTGATGTTGACAGACCCGAAAGGCTTTTGGCTGCCTTATTTTGTGGTTCAAACCACACTGTATCTGCTTAACCAGGCTTAAGTCATTATTCCGAATCTCCCAACCAGAAAACACAAACCCCTTATTTCCCCATCTAAAACTGTACACTAAAGGTTAGGAGATGGCCATTGCAAATTGCTTTTACAGAGACATGCAAACCAGGGCAGAGACAATAACTCAAACACTAACTCTTGCATAATTAACCAAAAATGTCTGCGCAGATTAACAATTAACTCTTTGAAGAATCCAGTGCATGTAATACCACACTCCGTAGGCTTTGGAAAACCTCCATAAAAGATAGCATTTTTGGTTTCTTTAATGACCTAATAAACAAAGGATTAGCTTTTTACTCCTTAGGAAGACTTGAGATTTTGCTCAAGATAACTATGCACATACATTTATCAACAGCTAAACTGAATTCCCAGGCAATCAGTGTGTTTGTAGTTTTAGAAAATAAAAACAAAACCAACAAAATTTATTTAAAAAAAGCAAACAACTTTAAAAGTTCACAAATACTAAGAATCTGCATTTTCTTTAGTTTGTTAAGGCAGATGTTAAAAATGAATGAACAAAACTTAATTTGATAGCTATAAATCAGCTTCTAAGAAAAGAAATAGAAGAACATTTGTGGAGCTTTTTTTGCTCAATTAAAATACAAAATCGATACATATTTTCTGACTAGCAGTGATTTTAGCTCTTGGTTAAACCAGCATCTGAATGAACAATGGGAATGCAACTAAAGCATGCACAGTTTGACAATTAAAAACAAAATCAAACTATAAAATAAAACAAAAGAGTACACTTACAGTAGATAGGCAGTTCCTGACTGTAATTTTGCCCCCTCCCAAAAGCAGTCCAAAGGAGTGATAATTAAACAAGGGTAAAGATATTCTATAATCTGTCAAAGTTAGAAGAGAACAAAAACATGTACTTAGATTAGAACAAATAAACACTAGTTAAAATGTGGGAAAGGAAAATGTTTATAAACCAAACATAGTAAGTTTACCTGGTCCATGTAACCTGCTTCTGTGATAAGTTCTCCTGATTTATAACATAAATGTTCCAATTTCCATTGCCTGTAATAAAGATAAACATGGTTCCACAAATGTGTAATATAAACACAACACATTTATAATTAAAATTTTCTGTGGGGTCCTACTTCCAGATAGCTACTGGGAAAGGAAGGTCTTGTTTGAAGCTAGCACATCACAAAGAAAAGGCCTTTTTTGGGGTGCAAACTCTAGGAAAGTTTACATTAGCTATGGCAAGCAACATGCATGCAAACATTTAAAAACAAGAAAGCTATTTTTGCCGCAATAAATGGAGGAAAGGAAGTCAAATCTGGCTTTAGGTGGGACAACAGTGTGATGGGTGGTGGAGATCAGAATTTGTCTCCCCGGGCTAGAACATTGCTAGTCCTAACCAGGGAGTTAGGGAACTTGGGAGTTAATGCTTCTTGCATGCATGTGTTACAGCTACTGTCACCATAGGTCCTGGCACTACGGGTGTATACAAACTACACTAGAGATGTTCCCTGTAGGAACAAATGAACAGGTAGGGGCAGGGGGGGCAACTCAGCTTTGCACCAGCTAGATATGCAAAGGAAAACATGGTTCACCCTCCTCCACAGGGCTGTATAAGATCACATTCCTGACCACTGTCTCTGTTATGTAAGAGGTAATCCTGGGAATGTCTACACACACATTAATGCAACATAAGTATGGTGCGTTAGGTTTAGTAGCTGTAATAACTGGTACTAACTGAATGCACAGTAACCGGCACATGACTTTTTAGTGACACTAATGAGCAGCAGACTAATTCTACTGCACATTAGTGCAATAGCATGGCTTTTGCTATGATGTGCTAGTGCGCAGAAGAATTAGTCTACTGCACATTTAGTGTGTCATGTAAATGTGCCCCTTGGGAGTAACTAAACCTCAGGTTTATAGCCAAGGGTTGCTGCCACCATAGCCATAGTAGCACATCTCCATGGTGTGGATGTGGTAGGTACCTTCTGATGGCAAAGCTGTGTCTACACTAGGAAGTTTGTAGGCACAGCTATTCTGGCTACTTTTTTATCAAGCAGAAGGCCTAAGGGTGCAGGACTACTCATATGAGTAAGGGATTCACGATATAACCCAGTGTCTCCTGTCCCTTCTTTATTTGTTAAAATCCAACCACTCATTGTCACCACACAACATTTACACATGCCTATGACTTGACAGCCTAATTTAAATCAAAATGCAGTCCTGAAGGAAAGATGTTTTGAAGGGCTAGCCCTTCATAAATACACATAAAGAAGAAAGTATGTACATCTAACTCAGATGCCCACACTTATGTTGTCAAATGACAGGGAATACCTTTGCTTTATCTCTTACCTGTTGTACATATAAACGTGTACCCTGCTGGCTTGAAGTGCAGATTCAAGGTGCTGTTTGAGTGCTTCTGTTGTTAGTACATTAGCACCCTCTTCCTGTGGTGTCTGAATCATGAGCTGGGGATTAAACATGGCCTCTTCTCCAATCTTGTGACGTGTGTAATTTAACTCCTGACTTACTCGTCCACCAACTGACAAACAAATATTTACAGCTCTGTATTAGCCAATAATAACTTTCTCCTAATTCACAATATAAAATCTCAGGTTACCAACAACTTTCCCATATATATGGAATACACTGTATTTGGTTTTCAGCTGAAGTAACTTGCAAGCCAAAATTAAATTCATTTATCCAATAGTTTAACAAAAAAAAATGCTCTCCATTAAAAAATAACCATTGTCCCAACTGCACTAAAACAGTGACATGTATAAATCAGTGTCTGCTGGACACGTTTTTTCTACGTTATAGCCAATATTCCATATGTAGAAATTTAAAAAAACAAATTAAGAAACCTTTTCCTTGCAGACCAGACCAAATATTTCTATGTTACAATTTCTTACACTTGTATAAACAGTCTGCTCCAATAGCACATTTCAAGATAAATGGCTTCAATTTACACTCTTCTCCTAAATAATTTGGCAATGGCAGAAGGGGAAATGTTTCTCTTCAGTAAAAAAGGAGGGAGGAGGGAAATAGTAAATGAGTAAGAGCACTTTTTGAAGCCTTAAGTAAAAGTAAAAATATTACGTTAGATTCACAACAAATAGTGAGGCCCAGTTCGAGTACAATGGAAAGAACCTGACAAACTTGACCATTCACGCTATCTGTCCAATAGCTACATATTGTGCTAATGCAAGAAATCATGGGCCAAGTTTGCATGTAAGTCCACATGGTCTGTGTGCTCCATAGCAAGAGATGGCAGAAAAGAAAAAGGAAAGAAAGGAGTACAATGCTGACAGACGCTAAAGGCAGCCATATTCATTCAATCTTCCGCACCACGGAAGACTACAAGGGTGGGAAATGGAACAAGGCAATTTCTAAGCAGTATGGTCCTGCTGACAAAAACAGAGCATTCAGCTAGATTATATATGCGTTGCCTAATATATTTCATAAGCAAGCAACATAAATCGTCAAGGTTGATCTGGTTTCTATATTTTCCTAATTCTATACACTTTGGCACTGGCTGTATCCTCCTACCAAAGTCTGAGAATTTATAAATGCTATCAGAATTGTATAAGTTAACCATGTGCATATTAACTGGAGACTGGTTGGTATCCAGTCACGCGCTAGAGACCAGTTTGGATGCCTGTAAATATGTTTGAGATAGACTCAAATACCTTTAGCTCATTTTGGGAGGAAGACTTCACTTCACATAATTCCAGTGAAGTCCGGTAAAAGAAGGTATGCCCCAGTAGAAAGAGGGGTATGAAAATGTAATTCTCTGCCAATGGAACATAGATTCCCTCTCTCTCAAAGTATACTTAGTTTAGAAAAGCAAATGCTCATTTGAGAAATAAATAACTGAACAAAGCTCCGCATGAACCATATGAAGCATTACCTCCCATTATATCTTAAAAAAAATGGCCAGGTCACTTTGACAATTAGCAATCACTGCCTTGCAAATCTGAGATTTCGATTAGCTTATCATTTTTTAGCAGCCCAGCTAGTAAGATGTAACAAGAAATATTTTGTTGACCTTTTGAATTCATGGCAAGAAGGCAGTAACACAGAACTATGTACAGTGAATACAAACCAAAAAAAATACTTATTTCACTTTTTTGAGTATTTCACACTAAATAAATAAAAATTAAATGTGAATACAAACCAACCTGTGTACTCCAAATTATTGATCTAGACTGAAAAGCTACTTAGCATATACATCCATACATCAAAGATGTAGAATTGCTCTTATAGAAGTTATTCATAGCATCTTAATGCTTTTCATTAGGTTAATGATCATCCATCCTTTTGCCTCCATAGGGCAATACAATACATTAATAAAATTTAACTCAGCTTGCATAGGTGTCAGTGATACTCTGTGTGATAATCTATGGCTTCTACAAAAAAGTCAGTCTGTATTCTTTTCCAGAATTATTTAGAGTACAAACTCTGCAGAACAGAGATTGTCTTTTTTCCGTGTGATTCTATAGCACCAAACATAGTTCCTTTGAGCCATGGGAATGATCTCAGTATAAATATTTACTAATATCGCTACATACTATGTCCTTCCACTAACTCATAAATACACCACTTTACCACTGGAATTTAATTAGCATTTTATCCACCAGGTTAAATCTTATGCAGGACAAAAGAGGACATTCCTCATCTCTGCTGAAAGTGACCAACTGTTTACTGTCAACAGAAATTATTGCTTCTTAATCAAGGTACTGTCAAACTATATTAATCTCACTGAACAAGCAAATTTAGCTAATCAAAATTATATCACATCAGCCAGTCACTAGGAAAGGAACCATTTGTTCTTTGCATTTAATACAGGAACAACAACAACAAAAAAGTAATCAGGAGAGCAAACATATATTCTAGGATGTTGAAAATGCAGTGCATGGCAGCATTCTTGTTAAACAAGAATTTCACCATTTAATAAGTTTCATTTTGCATTTTTCATCTCCCAAAAGGAGTAATACATAATTTAGAGCCAGTGACTTAGATATTTTAACAATTTCTAAATTCAATTGAAAAAGAACAATCTGCCTGTTGAAGATAGATATGTGACAACTTAACAAGTGACTATATATGTGGCCAGTCTATATATATCAAAAGCTGTGAGGAACAAGGAGAAAGATGCTAAAGTAAAGGATTCCCCCCCAGCCCCTATTTGCTTTTCTCATTTTAATTAAGTGAATGCTAAAAACAATACTAGGGGCTGCAATGCCCATGGATTTTAACACCTTTGTAATCACCCGAATGATTATTTTTATTACTACTTTCCTTGCCTTTTAAGTGTCTACAGCTGGGGCTGAAACTGTTCTTAGAAGAGAGCCACCATAAAAAATACCATTAAGTCTACTTGAAGCCTTCAATCTCATTATGTTCTCAAGCTTTGCCAATACCTCCCAACACATGTACACTGCTGTTTGTCATTCGTTATATATATTTATCAAATAAACATGAAATGCATGAGACAGAAAATTCCCACAAAACCATTCACTCTATGGAAAATTCTCTAAGCCATGAAAATTATGCTTCCCTCCCCTTTTTCCTATTTTGCATTATTGCTCTTTATGATGGAAACAACAAATATGTTTTTAGAAACCTCAGAACATTATTGAGTTCAACCTGTTTCTGTACAAAGAGGTCAGTAGCACATTGCAACAATGACACAATTTGTAAACAATAAACCATACAGAAATATACCAAATATATGGAAAGAAAAAATATTCCAATTGGATGTTTTAGTGATAAAAGCCCTGTCATTTTCATAACTTTTATATCAACAGAACCACTTGGAATTCTCGCCCTGTATTACATGATTTCCTACGATTTAGTGGCTGTGTAGCTGAGCTGGTAGCACTATTACCTCCAGGCTAGAAGACAGATTTAAATTGCAAATCAGAACTTGGGCTCATGGCCAGTGATAATACAACATCACAGTGTGTGTGATGTTGCAGGTGTCATCAGATTCTGGGTGGCTGTCCCATGGAAATAAAATACTATCCCCTTCAAAAAACAAACAGCCACCCTCCTCTCTTCCACCCCAAACAAAACAAAATGACTGAATAATAATATTCAGTATTCTGGCCAACTTTTCCCTCTGAAAAAAAATCAGTTTCTAATACTCAGGAATTTGTATAAGAGCTAATGTTGAACACAGGATGCCTGCTAAATTTGTGCACACTGCCTGAATCTTCCTCCTACCTGCAACACATCAAGACAATTTTTTATGTAAATGTTAATTCTTATGAAAAATACCAGGCTAGCATTTCTGAAAAGGGGAGCCCATTCTTCATCAAGAGGACAAATACGGCACAAGAGAGGGCTGCACAAACTATCCTCAGAGAGCCTTACTAGGCTACTTCAGATTTGACCTTGAGAGATCATCCCTATTAGTACAGAATAATTCAGTCTTCATGCCCATTAAGAGCATGATCCTGCACTTGTTTGTGTGCATATGAGTTTTCCCCGTACTTAAATGGAAGCAGAATCAGATGTTAAATCCTTAGTGCATTTCTCACAAGACTGCAGAGAGTGTTAATTGTGAATGTGGACACCAGTCTACTGAAAACTAGACAAAGATCATCAACTTTATTCCCTACAGACCAAAGAACAGCTGTCAGGTGGTAACAAGTTTTAGTCATTCTTAACCTGAGGCAGCTCTGAACCAATGACCTAGAGGTGAAAGGCTCTGTATCCCATTACCAAGCCCTTGAGCCATACTCACAGTACCTCAGTCATCACTTTGCAAAGTGCTTTAGTATACCTTAACTGTGAAGCACACAACATAGAGTTAAACTTTGTCCTACCTTGCCCTATGTCTTCAAAATACTGGCACACATTTCCCAAACAGGAGAACTGAACACTTCTTTCCAACTACAGTCCTATATTTGTTTTGACTTAGAAACTGCCTAAGTGCCAGAATTCCAGTGACTTATTAATAGTCTCATGTACATCTAACTCAGATGCCCACACTTAAGTTGTCAAATGACAGGGAATACCTTTGCTTCATGATTATGTAATTCTGATCTTACATTCATTTCAGTAAAACTAGCTTACACTTCATTGTATTAGCTATATCCATCTTATAAGCATTTATAAAATATTATATTATTACTCGTATAAAGCACTCTGGAACTTGCTATTCCCTCTGGATAGAGTAATTTTATGAATAAACTTAACTTCTGCTACACTAGCAAACTTCAACCCTAAATCACAGAATGAGTGACAGCCAAAAGCACTATTTATTAATTTGCTGTCTACCTTATCATTCAAGGGCACAGAAGATTTCTATTTTGGGAAGTCATTCAACACTCCATTTCAAATAATTGGAATTACAGTACAGCATATAGGCTGAGGTATTTTTTTCAGATAAATGCACTGTCTTTATTAACTATTTGATAGCTATTTTGCATGCAACTGCATTGGAAATGTCTTTATCAAATGCCTACCCTCTCACAAAGACCTCCCTAAGACCAAGACCTTAGGAAAAAATAAGTCTTTAGATGTTTGTATATGGATATGAAGGGCATAACTTGGACAGTAAGGACAAGTTTTCCTAAATGACTAATGATTTTGCATGATTCAATTTTTGCAGGGGCAACCTGAGACACATGATGTTTAATTTGTTAGGAAGCACCATATTTTCTCACATATAGCACACCCCTGAATATAACACATAGCCTGCTTTTAGAAGGCTGCAAAAAGGAAAAAAGATTTTAGCTTGGAATACAGTAAGTATCTGCAATCTGAGATCTGCTGAGCTGGGACTGCAGACCAGGTGCAACCACAGACTGACCCTGCCTGATCTATCATGTCAGGTGTGGGGCTGTGTACTGAGGCTGGAGTCACATGCTGGGGCTGGGGCTGCACACTGGCTCAATCTGGCTTGTAAGGGCTGGGGCCACACACTGGGTTCAGTCTCAGACTGACCCTACATGCTAGCCTGATCCAATGCACAGTGCCATGTCAATGTGTTGGGGGGCTCCCCAATGGTATGGAGATTTTATGGTGGGGTAGTGGTAGCAGTGTTAAATTGCTGTGGCTCCCAGAGCAGCTCTGAGAACCATGGCAGTTAACACTGCCACTGTTCCTCCATTACCAAATCTCTGGACCTCTGGAGAACAGTAGTTCTTGCACATATGTACCCAACTTTCTCCTAGCTGGTCTGTAGCTGAAGCCCACTTCCCCCCTTCCCTCCCAGGTGTTTTATGGAAGAAAATATGGCACTGATCACCTGCCCTCTTGAGTGTACGTTCCCCCCTCCCCCGGAAAATTAAATAAAATACAATTATAGTTTAAAAATTCTGCCCCATGCTTAGAAATTGTCTCGGGACAGACTACTTAAAAAGGTTGCAGAATCTCTGTCATTGGAAATTTTTAAGTGCAGGCCAGATAAACAATTCTCTAGGCTGGTTTAGACAAAGATGATCCTTCCTTGAGAACTGACCTCTTTCACCCTTTCAACCACATTTTTATGGTAATTTTTCATTTTTAGTAAGAGGTACAAAATCTATATTATTAGAACATTATAGGTTACAGATTCCAGTCCATCATAAAGCACTGAAACTTTGTCCACCTGCCATAGCACAAGTCACCAAGATCCTAAGTACATTTTATTCATCCCAATTCTCATGAATCTTCAATTCAAAGATACATACAAACCGCAACTTAGTTTCCAGTGTCTTCTTATGGATCTTACAGTGCTTTTATTTGCTGTTTGTGCAACACCAACGCCCACTCCCCTGAAATTTGTGATACGTATCATGACCTAAACAGTGGGGATTATATTATAAAAACAGACACAGGAAAACACAACTTGATAAGTGTAAGAAACATATTTTGAAAAATTACACCCTTGACACATGCTGCCCTGAGAAGGAAAGCTCACTAAACAGGCTGAGAAACAGCTGTGTGACCACATCCATGAAGTAACATTGTGTAGGGCAGGGCCTCCCCAATTTAAAGGAGTAGAACACTTTTCTACTGTATCCATTTCTCAAGTTTCTGTTTTGTGGCTGTTGGATAAGGGTGTGCTCTAGTTTTCCTCTTTCTTTCCTATCTTGTCCTGATTGTGTTTCCTTTCTTTCTCCAAGGCATCCGCCTGATAATGTTCAGACCTTTTCCAAGTAGCAGCAAAGTGAACCTGACTTAAATGAATTTATTTAGTTTTAGAATATCTGTGCGACCCATACGCATGCCAGTAAACCATATTGACCTTCATCTCCTGGCCTATGTCATGCCATGCCATGTGTATAAGGTTTGTAAAATTTCATGCCTGTCATATAGCAGGGGTCAGTAACAAGTCCAAGTGACATCTTCCTTTTCATTACTAATCAAAAGTACATACAAATACATAATGCTAAACTAAACCCAAGCAATACAGAAACCTCTATATGAAAAGTTGAGTTTAGAGTTTCCCTGCTAGGTGAGATTATCCTGCCTCCCCCTGGACAATGATTAATGCTTATCTCTAATCACAGTAGTTTTCTGATCAAATAAACAGTTGTGATTAAACTACAAACTACAGTTTCTTTGGTAGCCTTTGGCCTGGCATCTGAAGTGTCTCTAGTACCTGGCATATATATATATATATATTGTTCCTTCTGTTTTTTACTGTCAGCTACTGTATCTTAGTTTTGCCAGCATATAAGCACTGTCAACAACAATTCTGTTGGTCCTTAAGCAACATAAACAATGTCCTTCTTAGTATGGTTTGGATGTCTGTTCTGTAGATGGTGTTACCATGGCCACTTTCTGTCTAATATCCAGTATTTTCTCTTGCTACAGGTTTATTATTTTTTCTGTTATAGTTTGCTAGATGGCTGTCTTTAGTTTATGATGTTTGTTAGAAGTCTGTATGCTAAAAATGATCTTTCCAAGCATAAATTTACAAACAACCAATCTTAATAATGTATTGTGAGGCATACTGCAATATTCTCATAAAACAAAGCATGCACCTTTGAATCCACTAGGCCGTTATCAAAATTTCTTATTTCACCTTTGTACTGATTTTTCTGCTCACCCATTTCATTTCACAAAATAAGACTTGGCATGGACAGTCTGAACTGATCTATCAAAAATAAATGACAAAAGGAGTTCCTTAAGCTTTGTAGTCTGTTGCCTGCTATTACACAGAATGCCATAGTAAACAAGCTGTGATTTATAAAGAGCTAGTGTAATGTCACTTGATGTACTTTCAATGCTGAAGGATTCAGGTGGCTTCAGTGGTTCGCCAAAGCTTCAGTTTTCTTTTAACAGCATAAACCAATAATATTGTAACCTTGCATTCAAGTGCTTCAAAAGATGACACGTTTCCTGGCTTCTACCTTATGATAAAAGCTTACGTCACAAAAGGTTATACTGTACTTCTCTTACTCAGAAGAGTCCAGTGTTTACTGACTCTAAAGTTCATGTTACAGATTTCACTAATGCATACAGGGTCATGAATAGTAAGAATTAAAATGCACAGGATTAGGGATAGTTTTCAATCTAACGAAGTCTGACAGATCTTGGGGTAGCAACAAAGGCACTTGAGTTGCCTGCAGACTCAGGAAAGTAGCCCAATAATAGTTGCTTCAGGTCATGTTTGAAAACATTCATAATTTTAATGGTTAAACATTTTTCTTTTTTAAATAAACACTTTCATTTTACTTTTGTATATTTGTATTTTCCACAGTCAAATAGAGGATTTACATTTTATACAAAACAAAATAAACCAAATGTTCTTATGCTTTCTGATACCTCTTGACTTGATGCTTCTCTCTAATGAAAAAGGGCAAGAAGAATTATATAAGAGACTGCAAAAATAATGAAAGAAGCATGAAAACAAGTTATAAAAGTGTTTTCTTCTGCTTTTTTAGAGTTACTCAAACTTTTCAGTTAAATTTAAAACTCAGTAGATGTTTACCAAGCAGGGACACATGTCCTTGGTAACAGGATATGGAGCTGTTCACCTCTGGGTCACTGGTTCTAATCCAACCAGGAACAATAATGACCACAAGTTGTTTACCATCTGACAGCTGTTTGATAGCTTATGTGAAATGAGTTGGTGGTCTCAGTCCATTTCATAGTGGGCAGGTGTCCATATTATAAAATCTACCATCACAATTGGTATCCTTGTTGAAGGTCTCAATGAGAAATGAATAGACATAGAAAATGAACTATCCTCTTTCCCAAAGTGGTGGTCCGTTTAGGTCAGAGCAGAGGCACATTTGTCAGGTGGAAAAGCCTAAGCTAACTGCTGCCTAACTTGGAAAATTCTACAGCGAAATAAAGAACTCTCATCTCCAGCGTACTGAAAACCAGGGAAAGAGACTCACATCAAGCATAAATTATTACAGCTCCATTGATTTCATGGTGCTATGACAATTAACACCAGCTGAGGAACTCTCCCTTATAATACTTAATTCTGAATAATTTAAGCAAACATTTTGTGCTATAAATAGGAGGTCAAACACTGAGGTCCTTACTCAGTCTAAATACCTATAGAAATTTCTGGTAGTTTTGCCTGAGAAAAAAAGTGAGTAAAGGTTTTATGGTTTGGCCTAATGATTTTAAGACAGCTGACTATAATTGATTTAAGTTACTTTAACTTGTCTAAGAGCTTCTGCTGGATAATAGGTTGAAAACAATTTGCTGTGTTGTCCCACAGCAGTCAGCTTTCCTCTAGACCCAACTTTTCATTTAACCTCCCAGTGCCCTTTCCCCGAATATGTAATTGTTTTCCTGTGTGGTTAAAAGCAGCATTTTTAAGTCTTTTCATCTGTACTCTCAGGGACCTTTCCACAGAGTAGTACAAATTTCGAATGGATTTTTTAAAGGAGGAAAAAAGACATCTATGCATTACAAGAACATCCGGCAGAACATTTTAGGGGAGCCCATTTTCCAAATTGTGTTTTTAGACAGCAAAACTAACATATAGAAAAATGAAAGGAATGAACATGTTATGAAACAGGGTACAGTTTCTTTCAAGTATTCCCTACCAGCTGCTTGCTGTACCATCTGTTGTTGTCTAAGCAGCTTCTTTTTGAATGGCTTTGCACTGAAGCAGAACTGCTCTCACTGTTGGACACAATCAGGTCAGGTCAGCACTCCTCCAGCACCGAACCTGCTGCCTGTCACAACTCCCCCCATCTCGATATTTCTTACTGGCCACCAGCTCCCAGGACAGTGCTGCATCTGTCAAGAGGCCCATTTTTCATAGCTTACTTGCTATTCACACCAAGGAGAGTACATTTGATTTTAAACAGGACAGAGTCAGAAGTTCTTGTTAGAAATGTTGTGACTGTGAACATATGGCCCAAGTTTGTTCTGAAACACAAAAGACTTGGGGGGGTGGGGGATAGGAGGAGGAAGGGAACTTTCTCAATTCCTACTTTTTTGCTAATTTGATCTTTAAGGGAATTTTTCCCCACAGCAAACCTTGTCATGCTGCAAGAGTGATCTACTCTGGTTATTTAGAAAGTAGTTTCATACTCTAAAAACAAACAGAACAAATGCCACTACTACAGCACTGGAATCTGTACTCAAAATATAGGTGATTTTATCACACTTAAATTCTGTTCAATTAGTTAAGACCTCCTAAAATCCACATAAAACAACATGGGTACTTGCAACGTACGCTCTCCATCAGCGCATTCAGATTGTTGCATAACATTAACCCCAGTTCCCTTCTCTCAGCTTCTGTGGAGCTGACATCACCTCTCAGCTCTGAACACTATTCTCACCATTATATAGCCAAGTCCTCTTTTCATTGGCTTTCCACTTGAGGCCGCATGGGGCAGAACACAATGGAAGTCCCTAGCTTCACACACAGGCTCCCCCAGCCTGTGAGGAACATCACGCTGGACTGATTTATTTCCAACACTGTTCCTTCTCTCTGCATCTGTGCAGGGAAACACACATCACTGGGAGCCACTTTCATGATTTTGTTGCGATCAGGATTAGCTGGATTAGGGGTTGATTCATAAGGACCCCCTGCGGCTGTGAGGAAGTTTCATCACAAGGTCAGTGTGGTGTGAACTATATTCTGTCAACACCACCACTCCTTATAGCTGACTGCAAAAAAAAAAAATACAAAAGAAAAAGTTGCAAATGTGAAATATATGAATGAACAGTTTACGGCAACAAAGAGATTTACAGATTTCACCATCAGCTGTTTAAAAAGATGTGTGCACTTCAACATTATGTTCCTTTAAAACAAGCAACCTGTATTCATTTTTAATTTATAAAGAACTTAGTGGTTTAGGAGGTGGGAGGAATCTGGGGAATAAGTATAGCAACCCACACACAAAACCACAGAGGAACTTTTTTGGCACTTGTTCTAAAACCAGTCATGCAGCTTGAAGATTGTTGCACTGTTGAGATTTTATTACATATAATGCTGTCACCTTCAGGACTATTTAATTCCTAACCCTGCAAGTGCAATAGCTAACAGGGATGTTAGAGAAATATATACACAAACAAACAAACAATCCAGCTGGGAGCAGGAATGGAAAAGGAAGAAGATGAATTCAAGGTTTTTTTTTAAATGACAACTATGACATTCTTATCCTTTGCTGCAAAGCTTCCATCCCACCCCACCCCCAACCATAATGACATAGCACAAAGACAGAAACACATTTGTAGACTGCATGAAGCAAAACAAAATCTATAGAGAAAGTAAGGGACTTTTTTTGTTTTGTGTGCGTGTGTGTATTTTTTTTTAAAGAGCAGTCCCTCTTGCACAGAACTGGGCTGTTCAATCAAAGCCTTATCTGTTATATTTCTGTCTGTCTTTCTCTTCTGTTTAGCGCATTCACCAACAAGAGAAAAGGGGGTAAGCAATGGAGGCTTTGACCTGCAGCTGTAACACAATACTTTCGCACAGCCCTGTCGACCCCTGACATAAATTTTACACCGCAGCTGGCATTTACACACTTAGCATTACCATATGTATAGCCTACTCTGTGCTAATTATGCTAATCACCTGTCTAACTCTCTGCTGCGAAAAATGGTTGTATTTAGCAGTCCACTGCCTACCAATACAGCTTACTGTGTGGCTGAAATGTACATTCAGACGGCCCTGAATGGCAAGATTTTTCCACGTTGCTGGCTTCATTCAGGCCACAGAAAAATTTATTCAAGTCAACTGGTTTCGGTCCGCAACAAAAAAGTTACGAGAAAAAAGTGAGTGTGTTCCTGCCCTAACATTCTAAGTCTGCTTGCAAGCAAAATGATAAATCAATTGGTGTGGGAAACAAAAAGGGAGAAAGATTTCTTTTGCAAGGCATGTGAAACTGTAGCCTATTTTTTTTAAAAAAAGGTCATCCTATTTCCCCAAATCTCTAGAAAGAGCAGTTAATAGATATTTAGGCCAGATCACAATTGTCTCAAGTTGCCAGCTTTTATCTAGGGCAGGAAGCAATTTTCAACATTTTATTTTTATTTTGTTTCTTAACCCTGTGAGCTGGTGGCCCAGCATCATATTTCCCCTTATTTACCTCTTAAAATAGCATCAGGATGTAAACATTGTGCTATATACATGTACTGGTGTAAACCAGGAGTAACTCTCCAAATCACTGGGGTAAAATTGGAGTAAATGGGATCAGAATCAGGCCTGAATGGACAATCAAACAAGGTAAGTCTACAAGAAACACTTTCCAGCAAAAGGGAGCAAAGGAGAACATCCTTAGCTGCCTTGTTTCTTTTTTTCTTCCATAAAAGAAAGTAAAAGTTAAAAGGCAACATTAAAATTTACATTTATATTTGCAGTGGGTCTTTGTCCATGTAATAGTAGTGGCGTTGAGAAGAGAAGATGGTAAACTGGGACTCAATTCCTTGTTCTGAAGGAATTGTTCCTCAAAGACATGGCACTGAACCAATTAAACTGTGGTTTTCAGTTGGATTATTCCTGGAGACATTTAAATATGATTTATCAAACACAAATAAAGTTCCTACAACTTGCTTCCTCTCTGTACACACCCAAGGCAGCTATGAAAATCCAGAGATGTGTCAGCTAATCCATATGTAAATCCAATAGCTGCTTCACCCTGGGCAATTTTCTTCTTCAGATCAGAAATTTGGAATCTCTTTTTCTTTAATTACTTAATGTGCTATGAAAAGACATGTTCACAGGCAAAGGGGAAAAATATGAGAAAAGGTTTCCCATATCCACCAACGTATTTGGAAAAGGTAAGCACACTGGAAGGTATTAAATATACCCAGAGGCCATTTAATTAAGTATGAGGGCAGCTCTACATCCAGAAGGTACGGTAATGCACCTAGGCTTTCCATTACACAACATGAGGTCATGAAGAACCCCATACCTCTGGTTTCCCTACTTCCCATCCTTTGTCCACTCTGCTTCCACTGAGGAAGAGATTGTTGTTTGCAATACGATAAAGTGAAAATTTGAGTGTCAACAATGGCCTCATTTAATTTTCTTCAATATTTTACATATTACAACCATTCACAAACAGTCCGATCCAAGCCACATCTTGCTTGTCAGCATCTCAGTTTTTGTGATTATCTAGCAGTCCAGAGTATGAATTTATCTGTGCTCTTGCAGCTCCAAAAACCTGGCTGTGCAGCCAAAAACACAAATAACACTACAACTACTGTGCTCATTTCAGAGCAGAGGGATTTTTTTT
>JAGPOW010003395.1:67807749-67865168 GCA_030014935.1 Caiman crocodilus | reverse complement strand
TTTTTTTTAAAGTAGGAGATGGACCACCCTGCTCTCATGGCACAGAACACTGTTTACATTGCAATACTTGACTGTGTAATACATCTGGCATTTTTGGGCAGGATTCCTGAGCCAGGGGCCAGAAACCCTTAAGCAATGATTTTAAAAGGGGTGGGGAGGGAAAGGGGAAGGAATCATACAAGTTGATTTAACAGTGCTCATTTCTAGTTTGTTGCACTTAGCTGTTGGTTATTGACCGAAAATCACAACTATATCTGCTTGGCAAACAAGAGAAGACTGTTTCTTTAATTTATGTCCATGTCAAGAAAGGAAGAACATGTTACAACCAAAGAGCTCAGTTCCAACCTCAAATATATGAGGGTGCACAACTGAATGTGTGCCTTAAAATAGCAGCTCCTGCTTGGACACACATGCACATGAGCAATATATAGACATTTCAAATATACAATGATGGCTTGTACATTTGAGGCTGGAGTGGATTTTTAGGGTAAGTCTCTAAAACAGCAGCAACCACTGGCTCAAGAGGATTCAAGTTATGGTTCTCCTCACCTCTCATCCCACAATAAATCTTGATCTTGACATGTGGAATAACCAATAGTTTGCAAAACACCAAGTTAAAGCAGGAATTTTTACTGAAGAAAAAAAAATGACAGTGTTTTTCTCATCCAACTGTATATATAGCCAGCAGTTTCCATAAAGGGCCTTTACTGCACTTATTTTTTGCAAAAAATTCAGGATGGAGAAAGTAATCAATATACCATTGGTCAAAAACAAATATCATAAGATTTACCTAAACCTGTCCTATTAAAAAAAAAGCTTTTTACCCCTAAAAGCAAGAAGAGTACTGTAAAACCAAGAAAAAGAAACATTTTCTGTCTTGGTGTTTTATTTGAAAGCAGTTTCTTCTGAATACGACTCCTCATTTCCTTAAAAATATTCAGTATGCAACAGGCCAAATTAATTCCTGATTTAACATATTTGGAGCTCACAGTGTGACACTATTGATAAACATGGCATAGAATTCTTAATTACCATTTTACTTAGCATATATCACTCTATACACAGGAGGGAACTGTCCTATCCTCCTTCATATAACAGAGGAGCTGGTCAAAGAAGTATTTTTCATACACTATACATTTTCAGTAGAATACAGTTTTCACAATTTCGGGTTCTGCAATAGAAAAATCCTTTAAGAAATGTCCCCTCAACTTATTAGGTACAATTTACTCAGATTTGGCCTCTAAAACAGTACTGCAAGTTGTGCATCTAAATATTCCTGAACACTGATGAGAGAGTAAGCTCCTAAGGCAGTGCTGTCAAGTTTATGATTAAGGAGTTTTATTGTCCCTCCAGGCTTTACAGATGCAGCTCCCAACAAATACACATGGAGGAAAGACGATATTGGACAGAGAAAGAAGAAAACCTATGAAGTGCAGGAGATGAATAAGAAAGATTATGAAAATGACATGTACTGTAATAGTTATGTTGACCTAGGATGCATATATGGAATAGACAGAAGACAGGGATAACTGGGCGGTTCTATTTCAGTCATCTTTAATACACAAAGATCAACTTCATCAAGCAACTTATATTCATACATTATCTCCTTTAGAGATCTTGCGCAAAGCCTGGAAATCATCAGTTTTGCTCCATTTATAAAGAGAACCAATCTAGCAGGCAGTATCTCCATATCTCCACAAGGCATATCTCCACATCAACACCTTAATGAAACTAAATATTCTCAAATTCTACCCACTCCAGGGTGCAAGGCAGAGGACACTCTTAAGGGCACAGCTGCAGCTGGACACATAGGGATTTAAGTGTGTAACTCAGTTGTGTTAACAGGAGTCATGCATGTAAGCACATGAGCATCAAGTTGAGAACATACTCCATTAGATATGAAAAGGAAAGCAGTTGCAGACAAGTTAAAGCTAGCATCCTAGTGGACGCAGCTCTAGCAGGTCAAAAGGAGGTCAGCTTTGAAGGAGAAATCCAAATGAAATATAAACATGGCATTGTGGAAACCAGACAAATCTCCCATAGCTTCGTCCAGCCAGCACTAATCCAGGCATCAGCTGTGGAGCATAATCTAAACAAAAGGATCAGTGGGTTCATACATCTGGAAGCTGTCATATTTTGGAGCCTCCCAACAGTTATACACAAACTGAAACATCCAGTTGCATGTACGAGCTTTTAAACCTGTTGAAAGGTCAAGAATTGTTACGTGCCTGCCCAGTGCAGCATTACTACATTTTAGAAACCCACAACATAGTGTATTTAATAACAGGGGGTCTATTTAATAACAGGAAAATCAAAAGTGGGAAAGTAAAAGAGAACTTAGTTAAGAGTTGCACAGATTCCTCTGAAGCCTCCCTTCTCTATTGGAAGGGACTTGGGATGGCCTTAGGTTTGAGAGACTAATCCTCTAAACCCTCCAGATGCTGAAGGTCCCATGGAGAAGAGTGACCCTTTCTGCACAGAGACGGAAGCCATTTGCTAGGTATGGCTTTGGCCCCTTTAACAACCCCTTGTGTGATATAACACCAACAGCAGGTTCACCTCCTTCAGCTGCTAACAGGAGGAACCCAAAGGAAAGCAATGCAGCATTTAACTGTTTTACTGCATACCTGGATTACTGCAGCGACTATGCTGCAGAAACTCCCTCCATCTTCAGCACTCCTTGGATCACAAAGATTCATATGGAGTACAGGAGAGTGAATGGGGTAGATGGTGGAGCAGTCAGAGCTTCCTCTCAAATACAGACACCATACTGAATATACACTATCAGAGAGGAAGGGAGGCAACCCCACTCCATGAATGGATTCACGGGGGCAGATCTGTGCCTAAACATTACCCATAAGGTGCAATGTTTAGAAATAACAACCAGCTGGCTTTACAGGAACTCAACAAATAAAAAATATTTATATTGAAATGCAAGCCCCCAAACTACATCATCAAACTACTACATCAGTTTTCCATCAAATTCAGAACTCAAAAGGTACCACTACTAGAGAACAGGATCTCTTGTAATTCATGGACTAGGTACAGGACGAAGTATAGCAATCCATTTGTACGTATCTGGTATGGTTTTATACAAATCTCAGGTATAATCCTTGCAGCACTGAAGTCAATGAGAGTTTTGCCAACAATTTCACTGCGGCCAGGTTTTCACCCCTTATCTTTGCAATGATGTAAATAGTAGCCACACATGTGGTATTTTCAGTATTCTCAAAGTATTTAAGATAAACAAACCTTATCTTTTAAGGTACACGCTTTCTCACACGGACTCATAAGTGTGCATCAACTCTGATCTAAACAGGTGATATCTAAAAAAAGATGGTAGTTCAGTTTCTATGCTCATTTGAGCCCTGGCTTCTCTAGACCATGAGTTCAGCTGTACTGACTGGGTTGAGGGCACCAGTGTCCTTTGATTTAGCTTAAATTTAAGAGGCTACAGTCATATTTCCAGTGTAAGCAAAGCCTTTTATCCATTTCCACTTAACACTTTAATAGATTAGAGATAGTTCAAATATAACAGGAGTTGAAGTCATTTAACACAAATGTACATTCAGTTTAAGTATTAAACTCTGAAGTAAAACTTGAAAATAGAAGCATTAGCAGAATACTTCTTCAATTTTGGATTACAGCTTGCTTTGAAAAATAATAGCATAATATTAGCATGACTTTGCTACTGCTGCTTCTGAAAGGCACTCTGGAAGCACACAATTCTTCCAGACAAAACAGGAGACATTAAATTTATTCCAATAAACAGACTTTTCAGTGACCCGTTATACCTACTGGGAGAATCAACTTAATATCAGAAAGTGGGAGTTTACAGATTAAGCTACTATATCACAGGAACCTTAATATTGTGTTGGACTGGGGTATAATTTTCTGCAGTCAAACTAATTATGTTAAATATGCGTTAAAAGCTTTTAAAATTATTACTACTACTACCACCACCACCACCAGAAATCCATTTACTAAATACACAAACAAAGCAAACCAAAAAAACAGCCTTCTATGCTCTCTCAGAGTTAAATCCTCTTTCATCCTTTTGCTGTGTGGAAGGGTCCAGTGGTCGTAAAATGTCAATAGAGAAGATACCTCAAGTCAGAACATGCTCTATGGCATGCTGCTGGGATTTAGCAACAGAGGAAGTTCTACTTCACTTTGTATCAAGGCAGTAATACAAAACATAGGCACAACTAAAATGAAGTTGCTCTGGTGCTATAGGGAAAGTACAGGCAAAAAGTATGGAAGTCGCAATAGTTTTGACTGGGCCAATTTCTGCGTCTGTATTCACACAAAACTTGCATTGACTTGGTCCACTGAGAGGAAGGTGTTCCTTAGCAGCCGCAGACCCACAAAGATCTGTGTTACCACTTGTCCTTGTTCCTCCACTAGCAATAGTGTAAAGCAAGGCAGCACCCCTGTCTCCAACTGCACCTGAGTTTGGTGTGTCAGGTTATGCAACCTAAGAACCTGGGTACAGTGTTAGTCTGCTCCTTTACTCTGTTTTCCACCCTTCACCCTATGGCCAAGGGGCACAGGTAAGTTGGTTTCCTACCACTTTGAAGTGGCAAAGATGGGGTAATCTCATGATAGAATTTAGGACAAGCTTGTCTCAAAGAAAATGTGCTGATCGGCACTGTGGGATTTTACTTTGCAAGCTATATCCATCTGCCTTGCACAGTCAATGCTGATTCAGTTGTGGTTAGAATGAGCTTGATTTGCCCCAAGTACTGATGCTGAGTACTCTGTGTGGCAGCTGAGCCAACTCCCTCCCTTTTCAAGCCTAAAGAGAACAGCTCTGCATATCAGACCAGCTGGCCTTATGGTTGTCACTGCACCTGTGACACAAAATGTCATTGCACCTGTCATTTCCCTCAGACACAAAAGGATCACCTGTACCACTGCTGCCTTCTTTTCTGAACAGCAAGATCTCTATTGTTTCTAGCGTGGACACTGCACTGAATATTGAGGCTTTTTCTGTAATCTCCTAACTGGAGGGTAAGAAATGAGGGTGGGAGCAATGAAAAGGAAAAACCCTTTTATAATCTCCTTCAACCCTCAATAGCTGTCATATTTAAACTTTTGAAAACCAAACTCCTTCTTTAAAACTGGCAAATATGTCCTACTTTCACAGCATATAAAAGCTGTACCTGTTATCCATCTCTTCTCTTATGAAGGTTCTTACAGCCCCCACTGAGTGGTATCTGGGCACCTTGCTGATGACATATGCACAACGCATTTCAAAAGCCAAGTCTTTTGCAACAGTATGCACAGATAGCAGATAGCAAGCAGTTCATAGTTATATACAAGTCCTAGTGTCTGTGTTCCCATTAGGTTAAAACTGAGTTTTATGAGGCCCAAAACTAAAAAAATCCTGGTGTTGTAACTCCTTTCGATTAGCTCTGAGTTAATAAAAGGGAGAGTTTGAGTTATGGCAGAATCTGCAGTGATGGCCTATTGGACAAAGGGATTTATGGAGCAGTTTGAAGGAGTGTGATGGGACATAAAGGAACAACTCTTGGACAGCAGCAAGAGTGGAATAGAGTTGAAAAAAAAGGTTACTCTAAGATACTGTTACTGCCAAGAAGTGATTCAGGGGAAAGCCACTCTGGTACCAGAAGGCACACAGAAGGCCAAGTATGTTGGCACAAGTTGAGAAGGAAGGAGACTAGTGAGAGAAAGCTGCAAGAATGAGCTTTTAAGAGCTGTTTTTCTTTTTCTTTCTCTCTGAGAACTTGCCCACCAGGTGGGTTTTTGCAACTCTTATATAAATACTTCAGCTGTAATAGCTTTAAGCATACAGTACTAATCATTTATCTTAGAATTTAGAAGATCTCAAAACTCATTCAAATTTCACTCTCACTATAAATTAATTGACTTAGGATTTTTACTTCAATAGTTTACTCCTAGCAAGCTTCAATGGGATATTATCTTTTATGTCCCAAGGTATTCAGAAATGCATTGCTGTATATCAAGTACATATGTACAGTAATGCATTATGTACATTAAAGAATACTAATTGCTGGTATTTAGACTAGAGACTCCTTTTGGGGTAATCATTTTAAAAAGTTTTAGCAACAAAATACAACTCATTTTATTGCACCTGCCATGGAAACCTATTTTAAGAAATTCACTGTATTTGGCCAGTGCTGCTCTGTACATTCAAACTGTCTTATTAAACAAAGTGTAAAAGCAGAATAAAAGATCTCTTTTAATAAATGGATCAATTCTGTTTACTGCCTGTTAAAAAAGAGCTTTATTAAGATCTAAGAGGCAGGAAACTGCCTTCTTTTGTGGTGGTACAATACCTTGCACACTGTGTACTATAAATAAGAATTTGGCAGACTAGGAATTAGGGCTATGTGTGCACACACATACACATACAGGGATTGGGTATCTGAGCATCAGTTACCGACACTAAAACACAGGAGGAACAGCATTTTCCAAACTACCTCTCTTGACTCTGTTCCTCACTTTGCCCTCTCTTTTGTTTATACTTTTAACCAGAGAAATATGCAACTGCTATTCATTTGGTTTATTTGTATAGCACCCATGTTCGTGACCAGAACATTTATATAGTCTCTGTTGAGAAAACACAAAACTTAGCCAGACATATCTGTTGATGGTCATGGGGTGGTAGTCTGGGAAGACTACAAGTTAATTTAATTTAAATTAAGAATATTCTTTCATCTTAATTAACTAACCTTTTCAGTAATCTAGGAATGCAGAGGTTTCTAAATTCAGAGTTTTAATGTTTACATTATTTAAACTCAGATATGAAACCTAAACCCAATAAATCTGAAGTTTGATAGGTCAACTTTTAATATAGCCAACTGTACTAAAACTTCATGTACACATGAAGAGTCTGACGTCTATTTAGGCTAGATTATTATACTGGGGAAAATATTTATTTTCCATGAAGCAATAATGACATAAAAAGAGGTCAAAGCAGTAATTAAACCAAGAGGTTATACTGCAAATTATATTTTTCCACAAGAAACATGTTTCCACTATGGGCACATCACATACAAACTGTCAGTGCTGTAATCAGGCAGTTTCTTGACATTAAGCCATCCGGAAAAAACAGGTGGGTCAAGATGGGACCACCCTTCCTAGTGGGTGAAAACTAGTTACAGCAGTATCAACATGCTAAATATTATGGAGCACAGAAGAAACAGTGCTCCAGGATATCACAATCAAACGTTATCTGTGAAATACCAGAGACATGAAAGGCATGGAACTTTTGATTTTAAATGCTTCAACCACATCTTACAAAGGGTTAAGAGATTTTTAAAAAAGAAGAAAAAGAAAAAACCTGTTCTAAACCTGTTTGCGGAAGTAATAAAGGAGGTTAGCAATGGCTGATGAGTTGCACTGACATCCCCACTGCTAAATGCAAGTCTCTCATCTTGGACCATCATGCAGCTGAGCAGGAGGTGCCGGACTGGACCCACTGTACTTGGTGCTGCTCCAATAGACACGCATACAAAGGTTTAGTTAGCAACTAAATTCTTACCCTCACAGACTACTCCACAGACTTCATCCTCCTCCCAACAAGCTCAGTGGGACGTTTGCCAGAAAGGTCAGCAGGAAAGGAGTCTGGTCCCATATGCCATGCTCCATCCATAAAGCAAGACAGGCTACCTCCATGGTCTGCTGGTAACTTTCCTTTCACTGCTTTCTCAACACACACAGAGCCATTCAGTAATGACTGGCTCTGCAATCCTCCATATTAACTTTTTATGAGCCAAATCCTTGCTGTAAGCTACTTTGTCGTACATCCAGAGTAAGTCCTGCGGTCCGCAGAGGTAGTCTGGATTGACACCAACGCAGTGCGAAAGCAGAATCTGACCTGGAGCAAACACCAGTTTTACCAGAACCCAAAAAAGAGTAAAAAACCCAAAACACCTCAACAGGCTCCAGCCACCTCGTCCCTTGCAATGGGCGCAAATCCAGAGAGACACACTTGACCTGTCTTCTACCCCCAAAGGAAGCATCAGGCCCCAAAAGGGTTGGAGGCATAGGGAGTGAGGAAGGTTTGGGGTCAGTCCAAACCTTTTCCCCACCAGGCAACTTTTTTTTTTTTAAGTTACATAAAAACTAATGACACCAACACTTCACCTTTGGCAAATGGATCTAGGCAAAACTTCCACTGGTCACACACTGCTGCCTTGGCTGGAATAGCTGGATCTATAGTTAGGACAAAAAGACCCCCCCATCCCCCAGCAGAGACAGCCGCCACCCCCTGGGGGGGCTACAATCTGCTTTGCAAGCCGTCTCCCGGAGCGCCGCAGTTTGGCTTGCCTTTGCCTCCCTCCCTCTCTTTTTTTTTTTACCTCGAGACAAATGTCTCCCCCCCACCAGTTGAAAGCTGTCCAAAAAAACAGGACCACACACACGCACAGCCCCGCCGAGCCGCGCTCATCACGCTCCGCCTGCCGCCGCGCCCGCTCGCGGGGTGCTCGCGCTTGCAAAATGGCGGAGGGGCAGAGGGCGGAGGTGGGCTACGGCCAGGGCGGGCGCTGCTCTCCCGCGGGGGCCGCGCTGCCATGGCGCCCCCCCTCCCAGCCGGTCGCCGCGGCCCGGCCCCTGCCCTGGCACCGCGCACGCAGCCCGGTGGCACAACCCGCGCAGCGCTGGTAAGCCCCTCCAGCCTCCCTCACACACCTCCCCCAGGCCTCCCCGCCCCGACCAGGTCACAGCAGCCTCTTTGTAGGCTTGCACCTGGCTTCCAGCCAACTCACGGAAGCAACCATCAATTCCCCCCCACCATCGCCTCAGTGTGGCTGCTAGCCACATTAAAAAAATATATATTTTGTGTATATATATATGTGTGTGTGTGTGTATATATATATATTTAAACGCCACATGCAAACTAATGACACCAGGACTTCACCTTTGGCAAATGGTTCTACGACAGTCTCTCGACTTTTTTTGTACTGGGACCCATTTGTAAACACCAATGGCTGGTCTCCACCCAGTGCCCCTTGCTTCCAACCCACTGCCCCCCATAGGGTGGCCACCATAGAGGGCATCCCCATTTTCTGCTGCTCTGTGCTCAATTGCTATGAAACCCAGCGCCTTTATGTCCTCTATTTTTCTCTTCTGAGGACAAAAAGGTGTCCAGTTTCATATCAAGAGGACAACTGGACTGTCCTCTATGATGGTGACCTGAGCCCCCAGGTCCCAGCTTCACAGTGTGTCCCCAAGCAGCCCCTTTGCAGGCTGCAACTCTGCCAGCCTGCCAGGGAAAAAGCCATGGTTTTCCACTTTTTTTTAAAGGAGAACCTATTTTTGATGCATTTTTCAAGTGTGTTCGCAATCCTTTCATATATTCTTGCAACCCGCTTTTGGGTCTCGACCCACAGGTTGAGAAACACTGGGTGACAGGTTGGCCACAAATTGCTGCCTTGACCTTCCTGGGAGGGGCCGGGGTGGGGGAGTAGTGAGCTCCATAAGATCCCAACAAGGATCTCTTCTGGATCCCCCGAGGTGCCCTAAGGAGGGCAGAGAGGAAAGGGAAAGGGCTCCCAAGAGCAGGGACCAAGTCTTACCTTCCACCCAGAGCTCCTCCACGTTGGTCTCGAGATTAGCTGCCCTTAATCCTACAGCGAAAGCCCCAAAGATGAGGAGGCCGACAACCAAAAACTTGCCGCAGTTTTTTTGAATGTAACAGCCCAGTTTGAATAATAGTCTTTGAAACTTCGCTCTTAGCCACAGCGGTGCTTTTCGTCCAGTCGCCTTCCCCTGCAAGGCAAGAAAAGGGCAGCCATTGAGAGCCTGGGACAGACAGACACCCACACCCACAGCATGGGCATGCTTTTTTTCCTTCTTCTTGGCAGCCTCCAAGCACCATCACATCTTCACACAGGAGTGCCAGAAGCCTCAGAGCATCCATATGAGCAGGGATATGAAGAGGACAACCTGCACCCTGGACAAGACACCTTGGACTGAGGCCCATGTCTCTGTGGAGCAGCCCTCCAGGCACTGGACACAGTGGTGTGGACTAAGACGTGCATGTAGGCGCCTGAGTCTCCTATTCATAAATCAATACCCAGGTTTTGGGTGACATCACTGCTGGAGATCCGGATAAATGAGACAGCCTCTGCCTGCCCTCCCATCCAGCCCATCCCAGCCTTGCTGCAAGCAAGTCACTGCCATCAGTTCAGCAATACAAATCAGTGCAGTTCTGTAATCAAAAATTCATTCATGCTGGCAAGATTGCCAGCACAGGGGAAGCAAGAATCAAAGCAGATGAATCTCAACATGTCAACAAAAAAAATCAAATCAAATCCCCCTTTCCTGTTCTTGTTACATCGGTAAAGGGGGTGGAGGGAAAGCTGCATTGTACCAATTTGCTGCCGATTCCCCCCTTCCCAGCTCCCGGTCCCAACCGTGTGTGTAGTAAATGACCGACCCACGTGGTGAGCAATGCTGCGTGATCATAAGCTTAATAGTCATTCATTTCCATAGAGTTTGGAGACGCTGTGTGATCGGAATGGTGAAGCAGAGCAGCCATCTGTAAGTTACGACAATATTTGTGAACGGAAGAGGGCAGCCACATGGATTTTTTTTTTTGCCTTTCCACTTCTTGCAAAGCCTTCCCCCAAAAATAAAATTAAAGAAATCTGCTGCCTGAAATGAACCGATCTCCGAAGAAAAGCGATGCCTCCTCGCTGGGGTTTGCTAGGAACCTTTTTGCCTTGCAAAAGCGAGCGATCGGGACTGTTTGGGGGCGGGGGGGGGTTGTTGTTTCAGTCAGTCCCTGCGTTTGGAGCCTTTCGATATTAACAATAAAAGCGAGCATCCGGGGTCATAGAAAGGGGGGAGAAATGGGGTGAGGGGATCTAACCTGCAAGGCAGATTTAAGGTGGCAATTTGTTTACAACTTTCACTTCTCCTCCAAGCGCCGGGGGTTTCAACTGGACAAAACTTCCTCTCCTCCAAGCCTGCTCCCTTCCGAGAGCCGCGATGTCCCCGCGGACTGGAAAACGTGACCAAAGCAAACCTCTGTCTTTTCTTTGCCCCCCCCGGAAAAAAAAACCCCTCGATCTTTTCCCGATCCCCATTTCCCGTCGGAAGCCAGGGCTGCCAGGCAGCGGCACAGCGCTCCTTTGGGATGGGGAGCAGCCGGGCACCCGGAGCGAGAAGAGGGCGACCCACAAAAGAGGAGGTTAGGCGGCAGAAGGTCCCGGGCAGCGTTGCACGAGAGCAGGCCGGGAGCACCCCACCCCCCCGGGGGCAAGGAGGACGGCGAGGAGGGCAGGCTCTTCCGCACGGACTCACAGACGTCCCCCTCTTTCTCCCAGCATTTTATTGGTGGCTCTTTCATTCCCATCTCCTCCTTCCATGCAAAAAAAAAAAAAATAGACACCCCCATTTAAAAAAAAAAACAGATCGCTGGAAAGACACACGCACACACAGACACCCAGAGGCGCGCGCACACGCACGCACATCCAGAGGCTCATGCACCTTTGAAATCTGCTCCAAGGCGAAAGCTGCATCGCAGTAGCTCGGCCGCTGCAGACAGTCCAGCTCGGGCGCAGCAGCGCGTCTGGTCCCCCCGGTCCTCCTCCGCCTCCTGCTGCCGCTCCCCTCCGGCCCCTCGGGGTCCCTGCAGCCGCCGCCAGCCCCGCCGCCGCTGCTCTCCGGCTCCGAAATGTTACCAGCCGAGGCCATGTTGCCGCCGCCGGGACGGGGTTGCTGCTGCGGCGGCTGTTGTTGTTTGGGCGACCCGCGGGCTGGCTCGCCTGGGCTTCCCCGCGGCGCGCGGCGGCCGCGCTGGGGCGATGCGGGGGTACGGAGGGTTGGCTGGGCTGGCGGCGCTTCTTTCCGGCTGCTGCTGCTGCTGCTGCTGACAAGCCACCTCTTCACACCGCGCGGGTTGCAGCGGCGGCGGCGGCTCCCGGCGAGGCAGACCCTGCGCCTTCCATTGCAACATTTCGCGAGGATCCGGGGGGCTCCGCTTCCCGCATCCAGCGTGTGTGCGAGCGGGGCGCGGGTGAGTGCGGCGCCTTCCCCCCCGGCCCGGGATCTGGGGGTTTAATCCTCCCGCTTCCACTTGGCTTCTCGCAGCTGCAAAGAAACCGGGCTCCCCCCCTCTCCTGCCCCTTTCCCCTCCCTCCCTCCCTCCCTCCCCGCCGCCTCGGTCTTGCTCCGTGGAAAACCAAAGCCAAGCCGGGCTGGGGCTCCTCCGTGCTCCCCGTGGAGGTGCTGCCGCTCCCGCGGCTGCCTCTGGCCGCGCGGTCCCAGTCTGGCTCAGGGCAGAGCTGTCTCTGAGTCCCAGGGCGGGCGGCTCCGCGGTGCCCCTCTCCCTCTGGACGTGTGTGTGTGTCTCTCTCTCCCTCCGTGTGTGTGCAGCAGCAAGCAGCAGCTCCTTGATTCAATAGATGAGATGAAGAAGAAAAAAAGAACTCTCTCCATTTGGATAAAGAGGAGGAGGAGGAGGAGGAGGAGGGGTGAAAGGGGGGAGAGGAGAGAGAGGGGAAAGGAGGAAAAAAAAAAAGCCCTCAAATCCCGCCCCTGGGGCTGTCAGATGGCTGGGCTTTCTGGGACGCGATTGGCTCAGGGAGGGCAGAAATTACTCAGCAAACATGACTATTATTAGCTGCTTAGCAACAGCTCACCAAAGTAGAGAGACCACCCAGGCAGGCAACCCTTGTGTGTGCATCTCCAGCTTCAGGGGGAGCCTTAAAGAGATCCAGCTTTCTTTGCATGCAATACTTCCATTAAGGAATGCCTCTGCCCCCCGCACCCCCTCCCCACCTTTTCTTCTTCATTTTCTTTTCAACAACGGTTTCTTCTTTTGCTTTTTTTTTTGCTTTTTTTTTTACGAGATGCTTTTAGACAAACACGCGCGCAAGCCTTTCCTGCACATCCACCTTCAAAAATATATTTTACTTTTTTTTTAAAAAAAAAAAAAGAAGAAAAAGAAACCCACGGAACGATTTCTAAAGCCTTTAAAAGAAAATCCTTTTAGAGGCACCTTGGCCTCAAGCTGCAACAAATACTGGGAGGTCCGAGCTGAATTCCCAGGCTTGCACAAATAATGACAGGGTGGTGGATACTGCGGGGGAAAGTGCCAGGTTTTTTTTCCCCTCTCTCTCTCTCTCTCTCTCCCTCCCTCTCTCTTTTCTCCTTTTAACTAAAGAGGAGACAGATCCTTGCAAGAAAGGACCAGTGAGGGTGGGGGCAAATAATAATTAATAATAATAATAATGATGATGATGGTGATGATGATAACAACACACCATGGAAATTTAACACCCAAAAGAAGGGATGTAAAGCCGGGCAAGGAGCCCGCGCAGTTTAACTGAGCGTGGGGGTCCCGAGCCTTACTCTGCAGCAAAGTCCGCTGAATACCTCGCCCCCACCCACCGCCACAATTTTTTTTTCAATGTCAGGTTCAGTCCCCAGAGGTTTTTCACGCTCCGCGTGAATCGCCAGCTTCTTTCGGGGCTCTTATTTTTATTTGTTGGCACCCCCAAAATCAATGAGTTGCTTTTAAATAGATACTTAAAAATCAATGCATTGATTTTGGGAAAGGGGGAAGGAGATGCCCGTGCAGGGAGATGCTCCCCATCGGAAACGCTTTTAGGGGTGCAAGGGGGGGGCTGTGCCTCTGTACAGGTTACAGAAGGCGCTGTCACCCCAGAGGTGGCTTTTGCACCGCATTGCCCCCGCATCTGCATGCATTTCAGGGACTCCCCTCGAGCTTCTGCACCCCACCCCCCAGCCTGTACCACTGGAATGAGGGGGGGCAGGTCCCACTCGGGGCCGTGTCCCTTTAAGGGGCGCGCGGTGTGTGTTCATTGAAAAAAAAAAAAGAACGCGCGGGGGCGGGGCCCAGCGGTGTCACGTGACTCCCGGGCGCCTGGGCCGGGCTCCTCAAGTGTGCGGCGGGTTCAACCGGGCCCTGAGGGTTCGGATTCTGGAAGGGGGGGGTGGAGATGGTACGACCCGAACCCGCGCGAGGCGCCCACGCGGTGCCCGGGAGGGGCGGGGGGCAGCCGCTCGGTTGGCCCCTGGCGGTCGGGAGACGTGCCAGACGAGCTGTAGTACATTCCAGGGGGCGGGCGCTGCGGCTCGCACCGGCCAATGGCGCTCTGGGCAGGGTGCTCCGGGCCAATGGCGAGGCGGCGGGAGCCGTCCTCATTCAGCCCGCACAGCGATGGTGGCGGGGTCGAGTCGGGCCGAGTGGCGGGGGGGGGACCTGCCCCAGGGAGCGGGCTGAGCGCGCGGCTCCCGCGCCGCTGGGCCTCTGCGGAGCCGCGCGCGCTGCAGGGGGCCGACGCATGCAGCAGGCGGGCGTGCAGGGGGCTTGCATGCGGGTCCCAGCACGGCGGGTGGAGGGGCAATGATCTCTCTGCTTCCTGGTGCTCCCTGCACCACCCTGTCCCCCCTGCGCGGGGGCTGAGGCGCCGGCCCGCGGGCTCTCCCTCCTGCCTGGCAGCTTTGCTTCGCTAGGCCTTCCCGCCCTGTCCCGGCGCCTATAAATTCTGCCGGTTGGTGCCCCCAGTGCAATCGGGAGGCTCAGATTTAACAAGCGGTGTCTTAATCTTTCCCTCTCCCCCTGTGGTCTGTTTTTTTTCATACCCCAGAGATGAATTACTGCGGGGATCTAATTGGCCTTGTTTCTGCCGCGCTTTAAAAAAAATGGAGGAGGAGGAGGAAGAAGTGTCAGAGTAAAAGTCTGTCTCGACTTGGGTGGTCAGGAGCGGTGGCTGCCCCCAATTTGCCTCATTGCTGATGCATGCGAGTGCTGCATTCCCAGCGATAATGTTGTTCCTAATCAATCTGCCCTTATTTACATTTGTAAGCATTGTTGGCTTTAATATGCATGCCCTGCGCATGTCACCGCGGCTCCGCACCCGGGGCTCTCCCCCTCTCCTTTCTTTGCCCTAAACTTCAAGGATCCCACAGATCGGAGTGGTGATAACACGCCCGACTCCTCGCCTGCAGGAGGCCTGCTGAGGTGGCACTTCCCGCCGGCACGGTTGTGCCTTCCCCCGGCCCGGCTCGCTTTCCCCGGGTGGGCAGGGCCCGCCCAGTTGGCCCCTCCGGGTGCCTGGCATCACAGACCCGCCTTCCTATGTGCCCCCCTGGGGCCTGGCATCCCGGAGCAGAAGGCTTGCAAGGGACCTCGAGAGGTCACATCTTGTCCAACCCCCTGCTCGGAGCAGGACCATCCCCAACTGGATCGTCCCCAGCCAAGGCTTTGTCCGCCCGGCACAGATGCCCGGCGAATGAGTTCAGCCCCGAGGGGTTGGGGCTGGGAGGTTGCTGATGGCTTCACGGCGACTCTTGCAGCGTGTTAGGGGGCTCCCCCCACCCCCCCATCACTGCTCTGCCTGTAGCATCCGGTTACATGAATAAAGGAAGGACATTGAAAGAAAACACCTGCCCTCCAGATTGTTTGTTTGCCCGGCAGGAACAAAACTGGCCTGGAGGGCGCTCCCTCGCCTGTCATTTTTGTATCCGGGGGTGGTTTTGCCCCCCACACCCAGCCCGATCTCCTTTTGGCATCCAGCTGTGCAGCCCAATAAGGCCCGTGTGGCGGGGGGAGAGGGGGCTGTCCTGCCCCGCTGTTGCAGCCCTTTGAATGCACTCGCCAAATAAACCCTGTTCTTGCTTCCCACCCCCCGCCCGGTCCTCCTCCCGGCGGAGCATCTTGCCCGTGTGTCTGAGCAGATGCTGCGGGGGGCTCAGGGCTGGGGAGAGGGAACCCGGCTCGGCTCTTTCCCTCGCCCTCGCCCTCCCTCCTCGGGACTAGCAGGCGAGGAAGGCTGCTCGAGCCAACTTGTCAAAATAATGCGGCTAATTACCCCTGATCGCCTTTAATGGAGAGCTGCTCCGCGCGCCACAAAGAAGCAAATGAGCGATCTCCAGCATCAGCCCGGCAGCGCAGGGCGTTGCAGCCGCCCCCGCTCCGGGCAGCCCCCTCCTGCTCTGCAGCCGCCGGGGGATCCGAGAGGGAGCAGCCCTTGTCATCCTCTCGCACACCCCAGCGTGGCCTGCAAACCGGATCCTTCCCCTGGCAGCCTGCCCTCAGCCCCGCAGTGTGCACCGAGGGGGGACAGCCCCCCTGGAGAGTTTTTTAGCCCTTCTGGACCGCACCCGGGCTCTGTAACCATACACCTCGGCTCTCGCGTTTGGCAGGAGGCGCAGACCATTCATTTTCCTGATCTCTGCCATGGGGTCTGGCAGGGGGGGAGCAAAAAAAAAAAGCCGAGCGACACGATCCCTTTGACCCACTGCTGGAGCAACAAATTTATTAGAGATATAGGCGTGAGAAATGAAAAGGAAGTAAAACAATTCAGGCTCATTGTGTGTCTTGCTTTCATACTGCTAATCCGGTTTACACATCACGCCTACATGTCTCAATAGGGCTTTATAGACTGTGGCAAAGGCAGGAGAAAATAAAAGGTGTGTGTGTGTGGATGTGTGTGTGAAGTAAGGCTGAAGGCAGAGAAGACCAAGACATTTTAATTCCGAGAGCTGCCTTGTCAAATTTCTATCTGCCGGCCCCTGAAAGCCAGCAGACCTTTCCAGGGCCCCCCTCTGTCCCCAGCCCGTCCCGACCAACACGAACTCCTGCTCAAATATATTGTCAGATTATAATCCATCTTCACAATGACTCTAATAGCCCTGTCCAGAAATTAGATACACCTATCAAGCTGGTGCTGAAATGATGTGAAAGACCTCCGACCTGACACTGGGAAGCGCTAGGAGCTGGCAGATGCTCACCTTGGCCACCGATTCGCTTCCTGAGGCTGCCCACCACACCTTCCCCAGGACCGGGCTGCCTCTGCTCCACACCCCCTGGCCTGATCTAGTGCATACACAAAATAGGTCTGATCGCTGCCCATCCCATCAACCTCCAGTGTCTGCAGCGGGTGCTGGAGCAAACCAAGAATAAGGCTGGCCAGAAAACCCAGCTCCTCTCCTTTTGCTGCGATCGGGCACCAACTGGCCCAAAGAAACCGTGCTGTGTGGGTGAGGTCCAGGACTCCCCGCTCCCGTGCCAGCCGGGGGATGGGGAGGCTCAGCACACGAGCTACAGAGGAGGAGAAGCTCCTTCTTCCTGCGTGTGCCCATTTCACAGGAGGCTGCACAAAGCTTCCCCCAGGCGCCAGGACTCCCTCTGCCCGCGATCGAGCAAGCCGCGAGGGCTTTTTGGCCTCCCCTGGTGGCAGATGCCAAGACACCAGGTGACCCGGGTCACACCCGCCCCCCGAGACTCCCCGGCCCCGCGGTCCGGGTGCTCTCCGGCCGGACCGAGGCGCAGAGGCATGGCCCAGTCCCAGCCAGTGGCGCCCCGAGCCCAGCCCCGGGGCTGTGGCCTCGCAGCCCGGGTCCCAGGCGCGGAGAGAAGCTCCCTCTGGCTCCCCCCTCGTCCGGAACCAGCAACCCGGCGGGGGCTGATGAACGGAAGCCGGGGCGGCGACCCTCCCAAGCGTGAAAATGGGATCCCCCCACCCAGCACACACCCACCCACCCACCCACCTCCCCGGGCCACATCCCGCCACCCTTGCGAGCCGAGCGGCAGCAGCCGGCATCCCCCCGGCTCCAGCAGGAGAGCGGCGTCCCCTGGCAGGGAGCGAGCTGCCGTCCTCCCTCCTCCTTCCTCCCTCCTGCTCCAGGAGCCAGGTTGCTCCCCAGACCCCTTCCCCTCCCTGCTCCCCCCACCGGGGCTCTCCCAGGAAGCAGCCCCGTTACACGCGATTTTCTTTTCTTTTCTTTTCTTTTTTTTTCTTAATGGCAAAGCTGGTCTCGTACTCACCATCCTTCCCCTTCTCACGGGGAGCAGCTCGGTGGGAGTTGGGGAGCTGACGGGCTTGCGAAATTGCATTCAGCGCCGAGGGAGACTTTGATATCACATCGATTTCGTGTCCTGCTTTCTTCCCTTTCTTCCTTGCCCCCCCCCCAGCCCCCCTCCCTTCCTCGCTTTCTTTTCTGCTTGGACCAAAGGAACTGAAAGTGTAAAAAAATAATCCTCCTAGGTTGCAGGCATTCTGCAGAGTGCTGGAAAGGCTCACAATTACATGCCTGTTTCTATTAAGCAGCTCCATCGTCCTCCATGTGGGTGGTCTGGCTCTCAATAGGCAGGACCTGTCAGGGTCACGTGATGAATCCGAAAACTTTACCCCTTTACAATAAACTCAAGGAAAGCAAAGTAAACTCCAGGAACGTGCTATCAGCAGAGCCCTCCTGGGTAAACAGGCAGCTCCCTGCTCCAGACCCCCTTCGGCTCCCAGAGGCCAGCTCAGGAGACAGTCACTGCTGTAACCTCCCAGGCCTGTGATGGACAAAGAGGACACAGGATCCTCTTGTCTTTCTCCCCCCTCTAGGCTGTTCCTTTCAAACCACGGCAGTCCAAGCAGATCTCATTTCGGCTTGTAAGGAGCTTGGGTGAGCTCCCTCAAGCTGTGGAGGAGGTACAATGTGAGAGGTGCCAGGTGCTGGAACGCAGCTCCCCTGGTTTAAATAAATACCCGGTCCCATGGATATGAAAAGAAAGAAGATGGTCAGTTTTCCTCTGGTGAAATGTTTACCAGTCCACCCGGTGCTGGGCTGAAAGAAAGCTTGGGCCTGCAAGATTTATGCTGATGCTTGTCATTTTTGCTAGGGGTCACTAGGAAGTTACTTGTCTCCCGGGTGGCGAAACAATGGCAAACCCAGTGATTAGCCCCTCTGAAGGAACATCTGATTATTACTTCTAAGGCTTTAAGAAGCACATTTCCTCCCTTATTTCCCCCATAGGATACTAGCACTATAAGCATATAGTGATGATTTAGTATCTTGCTGTCTCCATGTAACATGGAAGAAGTTGCTCAGAGTACTGCTTAACTGCTACAGAGTATTGCACAGCATGAATGTGGAAGAAGTCTCTGAAAGAGGTTTCATGGTTTGGTTATGAGAGATGTGAGGTCTGCTAGTTCTGCTCCGTCATCAGGTTGTACATTTCATTTGCTCAATAAATACAATCTCTTCATGATAAAATGGGCCAAGAAGTAAATGAAGTGTCATTTGTATGAAATGAAATGTTTGTGTCCAGCTGTCAAGATTTCTTTATATTGGCTTTCAGTTCAGAAACTCTGCTTACCACTTTTCTTTGTGCACAGTGTTTCCATGTGAGGGGTTTTTTAAAGATCCTTCTAACAGTCTTATATCTGGAGTACTCTTATTATATGGTCCCATTCATTGACAGTAACTTGCATTTTTAAGGTTAATCCATTGTCTATAGGGTTAAACTTTTCAGAGTTATATATGACAAACTCTTGGGTTATCTCTATATCAGAAGGCTTTAAATGACATAATTCTGGCCATATCTTTATTTGCATAGGACCAGACTGGGCACAAAAATAATGAGTAGCAAAGATATTTCACTTGTGAAACAAATATTATTTTGTCATGGAAGAGGGCATCTGTATTTTTGCTGTAGTAAGGACAAAAAGGTGGTAGGGCATGGAAAAAAAGTCTCAAAGGATGTTTTTAAGAGTGGCTGCACAATATATATTACTGTGCTTCTACTTCTGCACCCCAATAAGAAATGATGGAATTAGATGATCAAAAGCAGAAGGCAGCAGGATGATCCAGAGATTCATAGACTATAAAGCTAGAAGGGACTGTTAGGATCATCTGGTTTAACCTCCTGTATCAAATTGGCCATTGGATGTCCCTAAGTATAATTCTTTTAGATCAGTATCATACCCTTTAGAATAAAAAATACCAAATCTTTATTTAAAATTTCCAAATCATGGCAATTGCACCATGACCCTTGGTAAGTTGTTCCAATGGTTAAACACTTATTTTCAGAATGTATTATCTCCATAAAGCTCTGCCGTGGAAAATGCATGCCTAGTCATGTTAGCTATGAAATCATTTTTAGTAGGAGGAGGCAGAACAATGGAATAGGAGAGTAAAGTAGTAAAGAACTGTGCAACTCTTATGCTAAGCAAGAGGGGATGAAAGCAGAATAATACTTCAACATAAGTATGGAAAAGAAGTGGAGAGAGGTGTTGTATGGATGGATTATATTAGCATGAATATAGGAAGAGGGATGAAACTTGGATCTTTATGTCATGAAGGATCAGAGGACACAGTATCAGAATATGATGATAGTATAGAGGCCCAAATGTATCATGGTGAACCAATAATAAATCCCAGAGACCTCATGTTCTCTCTTCCTTACCACTTAGACTTCAGTGAGAATTGTTCTTGCCCTGGGGACTGTTCAGCAATTTTTAGTCCCAGCCCAGTGCTTTACGCACTGTAACCATACTGCTTACTCCTAAATGATGAAAAACTGGAACAAGTAATATTGTCAAGAGATGAAGGGATGGCACAATCTGACAGAGAGATACAGAAACATAGTAATGTTTGAATGAAGATTAGATGCAATATTGCAGAAAATGAGTAGGGAAGCATGCCACCAGGTGGATTGTCAACTTTCTTTGTTTTATAATACAGGCTTTTAAGCATCGACTAATCAAATAATATGACTAGAAGGGATCTCTGGAAGTCTTTTAGTCAACACCCTGCTCACAGCAGGATCTTCCTTGACTAAACCATCCCAGCAAAGTCTCTGTCTAGGCTGTGCTCAAAAAAGTCCATGGATGGAGATTCTATAACTTGTCTGGGCAGCCTGTTCTAATGCTTAACCACCCTCGCAGTGAGGAAGTACTTCCTAATATCCAACCTACATTTCCCCTGCTGCAGTTTGAGACTATTGCTCCTATTTCTGTATACTGTAACTACAGAGAATAGTCTACTCATTTTCTTTATAACCACTTTTCAGGTACTTGACTGTTATAAAATCTCCCCTTGTTCTTTCTTTTCTCAAGACTAAATGATCCTAGTTCTTTCATACTTTCCTCATAAGGCAAGTTTCCCAGGTCTCTAACCATAAACATAACCATTTTGTCTTTCTCTGTTGACTCTGTAATTTGTCCACATCTTTGTTGAAGTGAGGGGCCCAAAACTGGAAACAGTAAAACAAAAGTGAAATACAGAGCAAATCTGATGTTCTTGCTGCAACCTGCATTTTAAAATACCTCTATATGTTTTTGGAAAAGAGTAGACTATACTCCTCCATCTCTGTTTACGACATTTAACAGCTGTAAAATCTCATGACTCAGTTTTTACATAGGCATTATTTTGCAATGCAACATTAATAAGGCTTTCAGGGAAATTTACCTTTATGCATCATTAGGTGAAGTGAGAATTTAAAGTACTTAAGACTACCTCTGAAGGGACCCATTAGAAGAAAAGCTTTGTTAATTACTTAAGGGACTTAGAACTCAAGGACCTAGGTTAAAGAGACTGCTAAAATCATATTGCTAGTCTTTGCTCAGGGAACTGGGAAGAATTATTAGGGGTGGATCCTTAGGAGATGTGAGTTGACATAGCTCTACTGAAATCAACAGAGACATGCTGATTTCCACCAGATGAGAATCTGTCTCCATCTACTTATTTTACAAAAGTATCTCTAATATCTATTTTTTTGTTCTGAGGGCTTCACTAAGCTAAAGTATCAGGTGGCAGGTGGAGGATACAAGGAGTACCTGCTCCACTCTTGGGTGAGGTAGCTAACAGTGAGCCATCATTGGAAAACACCAAGGTTCCAGGTAACTTAAAAAAATTGTGCAGTTATTGCTGAAAAGCAAACAAAAATCATATTGTCTGCCCCCACAGAAAATATGCTCTGCTAAAATATGGGACTTCTAGTAATGGAAAACTGTCCCATCAGGTTAGATTATTGGAAAGAGACAAAAGAGTAATAAATATTTAGAAATATGGATTCCATTCCTAACCTATTAAGAGGACAAAGGTTCACCACCCAGTAATCCAGAATATGTAGCCAGGCTCTTTGACTATTAATGATTATTATCAAAAGTTAATTGCTTTAAATACACATCATTATGTTGATCATAGAGGTAATCATTTATACAGATGTTGTATATTATTTCCTTTGCAAAGATTTAATAACTTCAACCTCATGTAACCATTATATATTCCTTCTGTGCTGGAGCTTTGTTTGTATAGTTGCTTGGATAAAATAGTTAAATATAAAATAAAAAACAATGCAGATGATAAACCAAGCTCCCAGTCCTGCATGCAGCTATGAAGGAGATTCAATAAAGGGCTTGCACTGAATTAACTTCTATATTTCATCTTATAATCACTAGAGGAAAAGATGAGGGCAAGGAAATTTTGAGAAATGCAGCACCAGAGGCAGGCTGATTATTTGGTTGGGTTCTTTACCTCCCCACGGCTCTGTAACTACTAATTGCGGAATGTGTTTGTGTTGTCTTCCTTTCTGAAAATTGGCTCCTTTCACAAGAATACTGTTGTGGCCCACAGATATGGAGCAGGTTGCTTATGAGGGACTGAAGGCTTGGCCTGGTACAGAAAGAAGAAACAGAAGCGGCACTGTCATTGTTGGGGTCTCGTCTGGAACCCCAATAGTGCAGGCATATTGTAGATTTGATGAGGGCTTGGAGTAGATGGATATTAATGCAGGGGATATAGCAACACAGGAAAACAGGGGTGAAAGGGACCTCATAAGGTGACAAGGTCACCTTGTCCAGCCTCCTGCTCAAGGTGGGTTCACCCCTGACTAAACCATCCCAGCCAAGTATCTGTTTAACCTGTTGAAAATTTCCAGAGTTAGAGAGTCCACCTGAGAAACTGGACCTGCCACTTGCTAGAGTTGAATTTGCTGCTGTTTGGGCTATAACTGAAAAGTAATTTAAGGGACTGTAAAACAAGAAGGATTCTGTTATGGGACAAAAACCCTGGCACGGATTATCTTATTTAGGGGTTTATGGAGCTGACTGGATCATATGTCTTTTCCCTAAGCCTCTCCCATGTCTTGGATCTAACCCTTTCCAAAGCTGTCACCTTCTGATCTTTACATTTCTAAGTTCTGTTGCCCTTCTTCTTTTAGCCAACAGGTGAGAGATGGATCTTTTTGAAGTCCTGAGGCTTTGCTGCTGTTAGCTGGATATCCCAAATTTTGTAAGGAAGGTATATTTTCTTTGAACGGGTCTCCCTTGGCCCTCACTGTAAGGCAGAGAACACTGAGGAGAAAGAAGAATTTAAAGAAAAGGTGTAAGTTATGACCAACCATATTCAGATCCAAACCATCTTCCTCATGCTCAAAATGTTTTGATTTTTTTTCCAAAATCCATCCTGCTGCTTCTCAGACCTTCCATAACATGTTGTGATGTATACCAGAGGTTCAGATACAGAGTTATCAGCATCCCCACACATGTAATCTATTCTATAACTTGGGGTTAAAGCATTATGTGACACCATATGGCCATTGTAGCAGGGCCCTGGGATGTGCCTTCTCCTTTAAGGGAGAAAGCAGTCTAAGAGCCTGCTTGCAGGTGGCGAAGGGGAGTTAATGAAAGATACACCTGGCTGGACAAGGGCTCAGACTTCAGCTATATAAGCTCAGAGCCTTCACTGGTCAGTTAGTCTTGCTCTGGTAGCTGTGGAGTGAGGAGCCCCTGAGAGCAGAACAGCAGGACTCCTAAACTGACAGTGGCTCTGAATGAGGAACTCTGAAATGCAGGGAACAAGGGAAGGTCTCTGGAGCAGAGAAGGACTTGGTTATATGGGCAGGTAGCCCTGTTTTATGTTAAGTCTAGGAAAGGCTTGATTGCTTGCCAGAGGACAGGTATGCATTATTAAGCTGTCCTACCAGTTTAGTTTCGGGTTCTGCAAGGGCAGGGAATGCTGACTTGGAGGGCCAGTAGCCCAGCAGGGGCTGAGTGTGGGACTTAGCCAAGGTTACAGGGAGATAGAGAGTAAGGACCTGGGGATCCATGACCCCCAGGCCTGGAAAGGGCTGGGAGTATGATCAGAGGGTCCAGGGACAAGCAGGGCTGAGAGAGAGTGAGATCCAAGAAGGTCCAAAGACAGAAGGAGTACCTGAGTGTGGGACCCAGAGGCTCAGGAGTTGAGAATTGATGGACATTTGGACCAGAGGGTCCATAGGTCCAGGGCCAGAGCAAGGGTCAGACCTGGGTCTACGAGTCTGAGAGGGGCTGTGGGCTGGACCAGGGGTCTGGGAACCCCAAGAGAGAGGGGCTGTGGGCTCTTATAACACCAAATGCCTCAACACAATTACAATGCTTTTGTGCTCACCCAAAAAATAGGTCATCATAAGTCTCTCAGTGGGAGAACCAAGTCAAAAAGAAATCTTAGATGTGCTGTTTTGAAAAATATGCCATGTACTTGTTGCATGGAAAGCAACAATGCTAGCTTAGAGCCACTAATTCGTAACAAGGTATTATTGTATCTCGTGGGATAGGCTCCTTGCTTGGTGATATAACTTACCAACGAATCTGAGGAAGATGGGTAGTAAGAGGTTCACATGGCTCTCAGACTTATATCTGGTACCTCTGATATGTCTGTTCACACTGCTTTTCCTGCGATTGTTCTTAAATCTTGTTGTGCTTCCAGATTTAAGTCTGTCTGCAAATCTTCTCACCAAAGTAGGTTTGTTTAATAAAGAGCATCCTCTCCAGGGACAAAACTGATGAGGAAGTAGAAAGACTGTGCTCAGCCCTCATAATGGATATGCCTTACTCCTATTGGTTAACATTAATGTTCCTCATACCAACTTCATACAGCTTGCCAATTAGCTCTTTTACTTCTTAGCCTGGACAACTAGCCTATCCAAATAACCAAACGTTTTGTATATTCATTTAAATGTTTGAATAATGATTGTCCTGTAGTGCTAAGTATATTGTATCATTGCTCCTTCCAAACTCTTTTTATACACTTTAGTGAACATGAATGAGCCATCTTTTCTTTTGCTGGGCAGAGGGATGCACTCAGGCCCTATTCCTTTGAGGAAAAAAAGGCATTGTTTTTATTTAAGAACTGGTATTATTGAAATCTCTGGAAGCACTCCCTCTTGCATACTGTCGGCATCATATTCTCAACATGGAGGCAGTTGTTTGAGAACTTGTATGAAGAGACCAAAATACATAAATATTCTCACGATCACATACTGCCTTGTGCCCCTCCTGTATATAGCAGAAAGTTACACAAAGGCACCAGCTTTCCCTCCGCCCCTTTGCTTAATTGGACTAATATCTTGGAGAAAAACTAATCTTTCATTCTTTGTCGGCGATTTCCTTGGCAGAGTAGCACACAGAAGCACATAGGCTTTGCCTCTAAGATCTTCAAGGAATGTCAAACTTATATCTTTCAGCTCCATTCCCTTCTGTCTTAAATCTTAGTGGTATGTTATGTTTCCTTTCAATATACTGTATCTTGGATCTTCCTTTATGTCTGTGTATTTTGGGACCAAATTTTTCTTTAAAGCAAAGTCATGGGTCTCTATTTGCCAGTATATCAAGTTCTTTATATTTTGGCCCCAAGTTGGATTTTTCAGCTGGTTCTGCACATAGGAATATTCTATGGTCATTTTGAGTAAGGCAGTGCCATATAACATATTAGCTTCTCTGAACAAAACTGCATTTTGCTAAGTTAGACAGTACAGTTTTTTTCCCCACAATGTTCTGCTTGCAAAAACATCACCTCCTTCATCCATCTAACTATGCTTCCATCGACCTATCACCCGCAATTTATACAACTCTCCCAGGCATACAATAGTGTTTAAAGTCCTTTTCTTGTGTAGAAAGTGCTCTTTGTGACTGCTCCTAAGCCTTTGTTTGTATTGTCCATTCATGTTAACTGTACCTGTCATCTCAATTGGAAACCAGTGCAAAGAAAGTGGTTATGTCAAAGTCAGTACTACCTGATGCATGGGTTCAGATAGATGGAAGTAACTTTTGGTCTAGGTATACTGAAATAACCCTTGTGCTATTTCTTTCGGAGATGGTATTCATATCTTCTTATTTCACTGGATCAAAAGTGGACCAGATGTTTTTCAAAATTATCCCATTGACCTTTTTACAGTCTAAGCTACAGCCTACCTTCCATTAAGTAATAATTAAGAGACATGGTCTGGAATCTCAAGGGCTTTTATATCTGTTGCTTTCATCAGTATACACTAAGCCCAGGCCCTGCATATTTTAATATGTATTGTGCGCAATGCATTTTGGGACATAGACAATTCCAGCCAGGCTGGGGACAGCTGAGAAGGGCTGTTGTGCTGAATTGCTCCTGGAGTAGCCTAAGTGAAAGTCTATGACTCAGTGCCTACCAGCCTTGGAAGGAAAAGTGCTGTGCTCTCCACAATGGTGGGGGCATACCTTTATTTCTGTGTGCATGAGGTGGTGAGCCAACACTTCACCTATTCCCTTCTGCCACCCATAGAGGGAGGGGATGTGGTGACTCTTTGTAGCTGGCACCCCCTCCTGTGATAAATGTAGCTAGTCAGGAACTCAGGGTGGGGTGACTAGGCCACAGGTCATTCATTATTATAAATGGTATTCATCTGTACTATTAAAACATAGGAATTCCCTGCTACAGGAGACAGGGTGCACCTACCCTTTGTCTTGTCTCTGAGAGTGATCAATGATCATTACTAAATAGTTCAAGAAGAAGGCCTAACTCTTCTTTCCTCAGCATGAACCTTACAGCACAATCTTAGTGGCCAGAGAACATAAATCTAACTGGTCCTTGCTGGTGAATTTATGCTTTCAGGCATGATCACTGGAAGATTGTTCTTGTCATTTTTTTCTTAGCTAAGTAACCACAGACTTTTTTCATATAGCTGTTTGCCTCAACATTATCCAGTCTTGCATTCTGCTGGTTCGTTGCCTTTTAATTTAATCAAATACCTTCTTTTTCCAAGGGGCAGGAGCACCAGTTTGGCTTGCCCCCTCCTGTTCATTGAATTTGGGTAAAAATATTGTTTTAAGACTTGTAACCCAAGCTGCTTTTGTGGTATAGAAATTCCTCTTAAATAACAATGGAACAATTTTGCCTTCTTTCTGTAAATTAGGAATGGAATGCACAGAGTAGTAGTAATAATAACAATAAAAACAAGAACGATGCATCACAAAACACGCATTCTACATTTATTTTGGCAAGTGTAATTTCAGTGGACTTAATTATGGTAATATTTAACAGCCTAATAGTAAATACATTAATAGAGCCTTAGGAAATATAGCAATAGCTATCACACTCTGCTCTAAGTAGCATGGAAGACTAACTTTTTAAGTAAGAGATATACAATGTATAACTAGCAAGAACCAGTTATGTCCAGTATTGACCATTCAGCTGTCAGCTGTAGAAAACTGTGTGGACAAATAGTATGTATAAACGATTATAGCTATTTTAAGAGATTATGATTATGGGATTATGAATCTTTTCTAAAGAGTGGTTCATTTTTTACCATTACTTCTATTGCAACCTTGAGCCTGCCATTTGGAGATGAAAAATAACCATGATTTTGTATAGGAGATTAATGATCTTATTATTATGAAAAAATCTTCAAGGGATGCTTCAAATGACTAAACATGGTACTTTTTCTACTTATTACATATTTATAGATGCATATTTTCTTTTTCTCTAAGTGTAAGCCTGATCCTGTGAAGTATATAGTTCCCTCAACTTTCGTTTATTTCTGTGACAGCATAAAGATATCAGCACCTAACCATAACGGGCCTTAAAATAACAAAAAAACTTGAGTAACTCTTTCAGAAAGTCTCAGAAGCATGTTTCCATCAGTCCTCATAAGCTAACCAAAATCAGGTTAGGTCAGTGTTTGAATGGAAGGGCTTTCAAAAGTTTCCGTGGGTCTCAGTCAGGCTCCTGTTGACTTTAATATGAACTACTCAGTTTTAATGGTTGTAATTAAAGATTGCAAACTACTATTTTCAGCATTACTGGATGTAGTCATTTTAGGCTTCCTTTATGGTTCATTAATTATTAAATAATAATTTCAATTCAAAATCTGAATTTAACAATTAGAATACATATACACACACAGTGAATTATATATATATGTATGACATATATATATGTCATACATATATATATAATAAATGAATGAATGAATGATATAGAATTCGTTCATTTAATATTCTGTCATTTATTTATTTATTTATTTATTTAATGTTCTTAGATCTATTAAGAATGTGTATTCCAAGTTCCAGGTGTCAGTATGCCAAGTCAAAAAAATGAGCACAGAATGAATGAATTGTGAACTGCACTTGAAAGAAATCTTTGTCTACTTCTATAGTATTAAAAGTTCCAAAAAATATTTGCTCACCTTATCAGTTAAAAAACCCCTAAAGCCCTCAAAGTAAAACAATAGAAACTTCCACCCCTTCAATCCATTTTTGTTGGTTTGTTTTCTGCTTTAGAGCAAGACAGTTCATTGGGTAAAGAGAATTGAAATTCCTTTTTGGTATATTGCTATAGAGAACAGCTTTGTATATAAGAAACAAATTCAGCTTTCAGAATTAACATTTTGGTTATTGTTGAAGCATGCTTGAAGCAGCTATGGCATAATGCAGGTATCAAAGACGGTCTAAAAGAGATGGACAGCTCCAAGAGAAGAGAAACCATGTGTATATATACCCTAGAATTGATATTAAGAGGAAGGTACATGCATCATTTTATGTCCTCCCTTTTAAAGTTATAGCTTAATATAAAACACCCTAAACAGATGCCATACATAGATGAAAATTATTTATTACAAATATTGCTTATGAATTGACAAAGTTGTTTTCATTGGAGGAATATGTCAAAGAACCATGAACAAGCATTTTTCTCATTTTACTTTTAATTTTCTTTCTTTTTTTTTTTTAAAGAGCAATCACTCCTTGCTATAATGGATTATTCCACCATTAGGAAAACTAATCCCCTTCTCTTCAGTTGCCAATCAGAACTCAACAATGTTCCAAGAAATCCACAAGATGACACTCTTCACAAGACAAGGGAGGTTCAGAGCATGGGGGAATCCTCCATGCTGGCTGGCTGGCGAGGGAGTCCTGATTTATGAGGGTTTCAAGTTGCTCTGGAGTGGTTACTGAGATTTCAGCACCTGCGCCATAACAGCACCATTTTTTCCTCTTTCATTATGCAATAAGCTGTTGACCTATAAGCTGAGCAAAACTGACACGGAAGTTATATATGTATCACAAGGGAGTAATTTTTAACTCTTATTCCTTAATAAATGTCCTTTGGAACTATTTTTTTATATGGGAGGAAAAGTATGAAGTACATTGAATAAGAAAGCCCTCATAGCTAGAATTCCTTTTATTTTAGTATAAGTTACCACAGTACATAGAAACTCTCTTAGCTGTTTATCTGACCATAATTTTTATATGGGACCACAGCAAGACTATGCTATGAATGTATATTTTTAAATATTAATTCTGTTTTTAAAGAGAAAAAGAACATATCTGTTTGAGCATAATGTTCTACATGTTAACTTTTCGCCGTAAATACAACTCAGGATGAAGGAAAAAAGTTGTCTGGGATACCACAAGCTATAGATACAATCATTTAAGAATACATGAAATGACCATTCCTTCTCCAAACTGATCTATATCAAGTCATTTGAAAACACAAAGAGCTAAATTGTCTGCTGACTTTTATCTGAAACAAAGTCCTTGAAACTACACGGGGCATAAATCAGTGGAGAATTTGTTCCAGAGTTCCAAACCAGAGAGGAGATTACACAGGTCTGAAGTCAATAGTATGTGGAAATAATTTAGGGCCTTAGGATCTCACAGTTTCAGCAATGACTAAAATGATAACTGATGAGGAAAAGGAGACTAAACTAAAAAGTAGAGGTGGAAGAACCTTGACATATTGTAGAAAGTTGATTTAGACAAACACCTTTAAGCCTAGATATGAATTTGAAGGGAAGTCTCTTAGGGGCTTGACTATATATGGAAATTAATTTGAAGTAGAATCTGAATTTATAATGCAGCAGCTATTTCTGAATGAACACTCATATTCCAGAATAAAGGGGCCACTTTCTTTCAAAATGAATTAGGCTAAACTAAAAGAAGCCACTCTTATTTTGGAGTGTCTGTACCTGCAGCTATTCATGAATAGTTCTGGAACAACTCCACGTGTAGACAAACTCTCACATTGTGCTTAATTTAATGGGGTCTCCACTCTGACTGGGGCTTTTTTGTGGCCCCCTCAAATCGATAGTAAATAATAGTGTTTGTTGTCTACAGTGCCGATTCATAGAGAGACTGTATCCTATACCATGCTTAACACAACAGAACTGCAAAACAACTAATTCATGATAACTCTTAATAATAAATGTTTGTGTGCTGATCTAAAACTGCTACAAATCTCTTCCGTTTGTAAAACTGGGCTGTAAATCTCATGTGTAGAAGAGACTGCTTGAAATTTCCAGTACTTTGTGCTGCTGGACAGGCTGACAATCCTGTATAAACCAGTTTTTCTCATGGCATTTCAATATGTAAAAGAATAGTAATAAAAAACAATTACGAAGTTTTTCAAACTTCCAGAAAGGTCTCTTCTTTGTCTGCTTTGAGCTCATATTCATTCTGAACTGATCTGCTAGTAATTTTGGGTGTGACATGACTAAAGGGGGGAGATGTTAATTGTTTTCTCTCTGGAAGAAGCAGGAGATTCCAAGGGCAAAAAACAAAATATAAAGCAGACGCTTCTTAGGATCACATTAGGGATTAGATCCTAACTTTAAGAGGCAAATAGCACTGATTAATGGGTATATTTGGCTGGTACTGGTTGAGTGGTTTTCAATAGTTGCCTCAGCTTAGTGCTTCATGAAACTAAGCTGCAGCTTTGTAATGTAAAGGCTGCTTTTTAACAGTCAGTAGGCATAAAGCACTACAGAAATGAAGGGTTCTTTAGAATGAATTTGGGACTCATGGAACATTATTGAAATTGTTTTAAGATTTTCCTTTTTAAAACAGTTTATCTTTGAAGATGAAGAAAGAATGTCTTTGTCTGTGATTCACAAGTTCATATATGGAAAAGTTTGCTTCTTTCGTATAGACAATAATAATGAAAAAAGACGACATTGATGTACAGTATAGTAAATACTATTTATTACTTTTTACAAGGGAAGACTTATGGTATACTATACATCAATCACTTTAAGATGAGAACAGACCAAAAAACCTATCAGAAATGTTGAAAACCTTTTCTCTAGAGAACATGACTTGAAACGTCTTTTGCATACAATTAAAATAAACCTTGATGAGTTTAGATAGTGTTAATCTTGTGCAGTTTTGTCTTCATCCCTGATTTAAGTTAAATACCTTAATGAGTGCCAAGTTTTCAGAGCTGAACCCTTGTAACTCCCACTGAATGAGATACTGGTTGTGCACCATTCAAATCAATGATGAATGGGTGTAGGATCGAGATTTAGGTGATCTGATTAGTATGTTTGAAAATATGGTCAATCAGATCTTTAAAGGTACTTAGGACCACGGCTCCCACTGAAACTGATTAAAGTTAAGATACCTAGCCACCTTTAAAAATCTATCCCTTAGTTACCTAAACATGGATTTAAAAGTGCACCTTTACACTCCTAGGGTACCTACACACATGCTCAGGAATGGAGGTATGGGAAGAGGGCATTTTAATTAGAGCAGTTCCGGTTAATAGTAGGTGTCACTATTTCCTGTTACCATAGGAAACTGTTAGGTTACTATTTCCTGCTGTTACCATTAGCCATGATGTTAAAGTAAAACAGTTGCATCCACTTGAAATTACTCCTTGAGAATTACATTTGTGTTTCCTTATATAGATAAGGAATAATCAACTCCTAGTCACTCAGTCTCTTAGCAACTTATTTCTCTCTACAATTGATTCTAGACATTTCTGAGAAAGTTCATGAAACCATTTAAAACATACTCTGATTAGAGAAAATTACAGGTCAAAGTTTTGGAAACATTAGAGATTTGAGAGGATTAAGGCAGCTGAGAGGTTCCTGGGTTCCTCCCTGGATGTTAGCTACTTATCTCACAGTTCATCTCTCTTCGATTACTTATTTACAATATATATTACCTTAATAGGAGTTTATTTGGAGTGGGTTTCTCAGTTAGATGTAATAGTGGTACTGAGATGAAATCCCCAAAGAACTTCTCTGACAAAAGCGGTTTTAGATGTACTATAAAGTAGAGCCACATAGATGCTAAGGTTGGTACTAAATTCTCTATAACTTGAATGAAACAGGGTTAAAGTATCCCCCAAATGCCATGAGAATCTGGCTACACTCCTTCCAGCTGAGAAGGAGGTCCATATCGAACACTGCACCATAATTTATGGGCACCATAAATTGTAACTGCCTAAAATAAATTGTACAAATATAATAGAAGTCACAACCTCCACATTCAAATACTTCACATGGTGAATCAATCTATGGCACTCCTATTTCTATACCATCATTTTCCAAACCTTCCCCTTAAGTGTATGGAAAATATATGATGAGAAAGCATTCAGCTGTCATGACTGAGCAAGCTGTTGGCCCCAAACAACTATTCTAGCTGACATAACTGTTCTAACTTGCAGCAGGGCCCAAAACCATGCTTGACCAACTCAGGATTGAGGTGGACTTGATTGAAACAGTGGTGGGGGAAAGCCACTGAATATGATTGAAAAATAATCAAGAGATACAAATAATAAGGAAAAAGATTTTGATGGAAGCCATGCATGATCAGAGTTAGACTTCAGCCTCCTTTCCCCTTAATCTACCTCAGACAACTCCAGTTTTAGGAAAACTTCTGCCTCAGAAAGCACAAGAAATATGTTAGCTTGGTCATCCAAATAAACCCAGGTCTTGGTAATAAAATTTCAGCTATGCTGGCAAGATCGGGGCTACTAGTATACTCCAGTTTTCTATAAACATGAATCTGTTCCCACAAAGGCCTAATGTGAGGTAGTCTTTACATTGCATCAGGGTAAGCTTAAATTCTGGACCTCATATCAACGTACAGAAACATCACTGTCATCAAACAGAGCAAGTGGACAATCTTGCCAGGCCTGTTGTCTTTAAAGTCATGTGTTATAACTGCTGTCTGCAAATATCCACCAAATTTGATCTTTGTTGGAGTGCTTCCAGAACTGCCCAAAATGTTGTGACGTTTCAAATACACAGACTGCACATGCCAACTTTGGCTCTTGACCTGGGAACTTATCCTTTGACTCAAAACTCTTGCAGTATGGTCCTCCAGTTTCTTAATTTGGTGCTTATAAGCTTTAGTATCCCTCAAGATTCCTTGATTGACAAAGCTTACATATTTTAATACAAGCTTGCATCCATTTAGATGTATTTTAATGTTGAAATATTCCATTGCTGAGAGTCATGAATTATTCATTAATATGGGCCATGGTATTTGGAGGTCATCCAGGTGCTAATGTAAAGTGTCTGTATTATGCTTGCTCATATCAGAAAATATTTGTAGTAGGTCAGCAAAAGTAAAATGGAAAGAATGTCAAGTTGACACTGTTCCACACAGAGCTGTAGATGGAGAAGCATTTGCAGGGTTAAAGGACTCTGTTCCTGAATTTTCTTTCCTATATGGCATGATAGTACTTAACACAATCTCATACAGATAAGATACAAAGAAGAGAGGAGAGGAAAATCAGTCAATAGCAATGAACTGCAAAGTATTCCCCTAGCATCTAATGAGCAGGAGAACAATTCAAGCACAATTGTAAACTGACAATTAACCGTTTAGTTGGCACTCTGACTTAGACCAGGGTTGTCCAATTTCAAAGCTCCCTGGGGCCACATGCTCCTGGGGCTGCACCAATAGGGGCTGCATGGCATGCAGGCTGCACCAGGTGTGCTGTACAGACACTCACCCCTACCCATTGCTGCAACCCCATGCTACCCATCGCTGCACTCATCCCTACCCTTCAGTCTGCTGCTGTGCCATGCAGGTGTATGAGCACAATCTTCCCCCCTGCAATGCATGCCTTTATGAGCACCCCCACACTGCTGCACTGTCAGGTGCAACACCTTGACACATGGCCCCAATCACTCCACTCCCCTCCTGTGGTGTAGCCCTAGATTCACCCTTAGTTCCCCTTGCTGCTTCACTGCCCTGCTCCCTGGGGCAAAGGCCGGAAGCAGCAGCTGGGGCAGGGAAGGGGGAGCCTGGAGACTTTACCTCTATTGCAGCCAGAGGATTGGGGCAGGGAGTGGTGCCCATGTGAGAGCCCAGGGACTGCACACTAATTTCTCATGGGCTGCATTTGGCTTCCAGGCCTCCAGCTTAGCCGTCCTGACCCAGATCACCAGTCAGGTGCCTGTTTATATTATCTGACAAAATTCAGTGCTGGAGAAAGCTGTTGGTTTGACAGATATGGAGACTGAAGTCTTCTGCCAATGGAACGAATACAGCCTGGGCAGAATTAATGTAAACTTCCTTACATGGCCTCATCACTGGGCCTTAATCCTGACCTTGACAGAAACCTTCTAGTAGTAAGAGATGAAATCATGTCACATGAGTCCTTGACCTTTCTTTGGATATCACCAGCATGGGTGACAGAAGGAATGCTGACTTTTGTGATGGAGACACCATTTCACTGGAAACTGCCCTTAAGCCACCAAGTCGTTAAACACATGGTACAGGCTACTGGATACCCTTCAGAAATGGTAAGGACTCAAGCTAATTGAACTGCAGCTGGTGATTGGGAAATAAAAGCCCTATGCCATTAATGACCCATTTCATCTTTTAGTTCTGTTTTTGCTGCCTAGAATGGTTTGGTTAGGTGAGCTTACTAACTGAGACTGAATCAAAGACTTTAAAGCAGATAACAAAAATAGTCAAGTGTATTTTGTCAGGGACTCAGATCAGGCAGGCCAGCCTGGGTTAAGTACCTCAATAGCTACATCTGCAGTAAGCTTCAGATAATGAACCCTACCCCAGTGAGGGAACAGTGAGCATCCTGATTGGCTGCTAGGCAAACTGCCTATCCATTTAGCGGCAGCTCGGGCACTGGATTTGCAGTTCAGACAAAAGTTTTGCTGTGGCAAGTTTCCTGACCCTGGATTTTGGCTTATTTCTGGACTTTGGCTTTCCCTGCAGATCTGTTCTCTGGCTCCTGATCCCTATTTGGCTGTTTTCAGACTTCACCAAGTGGATTGGTACTCATCATCCATTTCCTGGATCCTGAGCCTGGACTGTGTTGTGGACTCTGCTTCCGGATTTCCCTCTGGTTTTGATATATGCCTCCCACTCTCTGACCCAGCCCCAGGCCCCTGCTTGCCCTCAGGGGTTTAAGCATTAGGTTAGACTGCCTATGCTTCAGCATCTCACATTTTGCAATCTGGTCAGGGCATCAGTCTACTTCATCAGCTTTTGTGCAACCTGATGTCATGACACAGACTAAGTTGTAGAACATTAGTTTGCATGTCACTTAGTGTGATCTCATTTCATTTGCCCTGTCCTGACTGCCATGTCCTGCATTTAAGTCCAATTATCTGCCTGCTAGTGGCTGGATATGATTATGCAACTCATCTGGAGTGCTGAGATGCATCTCTAGATGTGAATTCTCAGTCACTAGTACACCAATTACAGTGACTTACCTAACATGAATAAATAATGTTCATATCAAATGTAAGTTCCTTACCCTGGAAGCTCAAAAAGTGCTTCACTAGATGTTCAGGACTGGACTCTTAATAAATCATCAGAACAACATATTGGGATTTTGACTGTTTTAGGTTCCAGGAATCTCTGGACTTGGGACCTTTGACTGTAGCTGTATTGTAACCCTCTGAACCTTTGCTATAGCTTTTTCAGTACCACTTGATTGACAAAGAAAAGCACACACTTACATCTCAGCAGTACTCATTCAGCTCGTAGCTTGTATTTTACAAAGCACCAGTGTAAAAAATATCAGCTTTTCTTTGACAGAATCATTCTTCTATTTCCTTAACCTGACAAAAGTGTTGGCCATTTCCCCATTATTACTTTCAACTTCTTAAGTCATAAATGACAAACATTGTCTAATTCACACTATGAAATGTGATTCATAGTTTTGCTACAAACAGAAAGTCACCAACTTCTTTCCTTTCTCCCTCCCCCTAGTCACCTTTTCCCCAAGAGACCCTGGGCATTGTGTCTGCATAGTAGCACAGGATGTCGTTACACTTGGCTACTCATGTTGCATAAATGGTTACAGAAATTAGGCCCAGCTCTGATCAGTCTCCTGCAGATTCATGCAATCTCCTGTTCACCTGCAGACTCCTATTTTAATGCCCATAGAATTTCACAGTAGGTTTACTACCTGTGCCAGTATTTACAGGTGTACATGAATACCAACCCGCTTCAGTAATCTGCTCTCTGTATTGGCCTACATGGTGCAGTGAAGGATTTCAGAAGTTAATAATCCAGGGGAAATAGGCAGGCTCAAGGAATTAAGTTGTGAATGTAACACTACTTGAATCATTCCATTTCAGCACTCTTTCATAACACTCATTTTCATGTCAAGAAGTTTGAAAGAATTTAATCAACATGTATTTCTGCTTCTATTTTAAAGAGTCATTCAGCCTGGGAAGTCACCATGTGATGAGTGTGTACATTGCTAATGCAGAGTTGTAAGGATGATATGCAAACCAGAAGTGTTGTAAGAACACAGTTCTCCAACATGGCCTTAGTGAATATGCTAATTCTCCAGATGTTTTAAAAGGAGTATACCTTCATAATAAACATATACTTGTTTCCAGTTGAACTTAAAAGCTTGGGTGCAGAGTTACAGGTATCAGACAAATAATATGGTACTACTGAATGTACTAAGAATGTAAATGTGAATGTGTTTACTGTTTCTTCAGTCATCCTGATGATTTACAAACACCTTCTAAGTATCTCCATCTTTCATTAAACTTATGTTAGTCCTGGAAAACAATTTGTTAAGGATAACTATTCACCCTTACAGTTTTTAACCAACTTTGAAATAATTTTTGTTTTAACTCATTGAAGCTGGCCTTGGAAAACAGCTTGATTATGTTAATTAACAGAAAATTTCATATTACAGGAACAGACTATTAAATCACTAGCAAATTTGAAAGAAGCCACAAAGAGAAAAAACCCCCCAAATATTCTCAAAGGGTCTGATATTCATTTGCACTAAGATCCCTTTATACCACTCTGGCAGTGCAAGGAGATCTTAAATGGGTGCAAATGTAGCTCCCATTACATTGCCAGAACAGCATAAAGGAGCCTTATTATAGCCATGCCCAAAACCTTCAAGTCTTCTGATTAAACAAATCCATTGTCACATACTTTAGTTAGCAGAATACTTTAATGCATTCATTTTCAAATGTTTTTTAAATAAGATGTTTTGCTGTAAAAAAAAACTAAATAAACTTTAATATACAGAGCTATACACTTAACCACAGATGTAGCATTTATTGTTAAGTGCTACAAATGGCAGTCCTTTAAGGCAACTACATATTTATGCATATTGCATGATGAATACAATAAATGTGAATGTAAACATCTACAGTTTGTTTGGCTGTGTTAATTCGTGATAAACAGGGATCCTGGTTTTCTCTGGTAAAAAAAGTGCAAACTATCTGATTAAAACTCCCCAAACTCACTTTTTCTTGTGATTAAAATGAAACACAAAACTATATAAAGGTGTCAGTTGAACATAATGTTGTACTGATACATTTACAATTTAAAGCAATTTAGAAGGCTGCCAGTGCCTCAATCACTGTAATAAAATAAATCCTAAATGCTTATAAAGTTTGGCATTTGATTTGGGGTTTTTTATCATGGAAAAAAATCAGAGCTCCCCTTGCCCCCTTTGTTCACCAGGACACGGGTCCAGCTGCAGGTGGGATCCCCCCCCAGTTTTGTGGCGCTGAGCAGCCTTGATATGCTGGTGCCCTTCCTATGCCAGTGCCCCTCACTCCCAAGCCACAGCCCCCTGGCCCTTCTGTGCCCTTTACGCCCTACCCAGAGCCCTCTGGGCCCTGCTGGTGTCCCTCACATCTTACCCACAGGCTCCAGCCCTCCTAGGTCTGCCAGAGGGGGCCCCACAGCTGCTAGGACCAGGAACCCAGGTCTGCAGCCCCCTGCTTTCCACTGAAGCACCCAACCCCCAGCTGCCACATGTGGGTAATGGTGGCGGCTGCTGCAGCAGAGCAGAGCACGGGGCCCAGATCCTCCTCCTCCATGGGTGGCACGGCCAGAGCACAACTTGTAGGGGGTGCAGGATACATATGGGCTGCATGCTGCCCTCCCACAAGGCCCTCTGTGACCCAGCAGGTGAGACCTTGCATGTCAGGGCAGAGTGGGGCTGGGCAGGGAAGCTCTGTGCTGCCGCTATGACCCCATGCTGCCATGATGAGGCACCCCCTACCCTCCCAGCAGCAGTGGGAAGTACAACTTTGTGTCACCCTCCCCACTGCTGTCAGGTGGGCAGCAGAGTGCCTCACATGGCAGTGCAGGGCTTGCAATGGCAGCACCAAGGTTCCCTGCCCTGTTCTGTCCAACTCTGTGCTGAGACTCTGTGCCGAGTCTCACCTGGCGGGCTGTGGAGGCCCAAGCCTGCAGCATGCAGTCTGCCCTTGCTCCACTCTACATACAAATCTGGGGGGACATGTACTCCCTCCAGGACTATGCACAGTGGTGGGGAGTTAGCTCCACTCCCAGGATGAACTGCCTGTGGCTCCATCCTCACTCCTGCCTTAAGTTGCCAGGAGTAAGGGGCACCTGGATCCTCCATCCCCGCCACCAGGATGATCCACCTGTGGCTCCATCCTGCTCCCTGTCTGGGTTCTGTGGCTGCACATTTCAACCCTGGGCCCCAAGCTGTGCGGTAGCCCCCACCTCTAGTCCTGCCCAACTCCCCCCCTCCCTCACTATGGGGACCTCAATCCTTTCTCCTGACAGACTTACCTGCTGGGAGTTGCTCTCTAGGCTGCTTTGATGCCATGTACATGTGTGCACATGCACGTGATACCACCTGCCTGATTCCTTTCCTCCTGCTTCCCCCAACCCCTTGCAGGCTGGCACTCTGCCAGCCTGCAAAAGGCAACCCACCATTTCCTGTATTTTTTCCTTTGAAGAAGAAAATCCAAATTTTTCTCCTTAAACTGAGAAAATCTGGGTTTTCCTGTGTTTTTCCATGGGGAATGGAAAACCTGGTTCCCTGATGATAAATCTGGTTGTAGTTTTAGATGTATAATGCAGTGCCTGGTTTTCTCTTGCAGATACCCCCTGCAATAATTTCATATGGAAGTGAGCTCATTGTTTCCCATGAAAGGCCTTTTACAAAGTGATAGGTGTGACAGGGCTCCTTGGGGCCGCCCTCAATATGGCCTCCGCACCTGTCTCTGGGCAACTGCCCACGTACTTGCCTGCCACGTCTTTGATGTTAATGGGTTAACTGGCAGGAGGCTGCCCTTCTCCTTGTACTGCCCTCTCTGCTAGGGGGCACTGTCTGCGGCTCCTTTCTCCCCAGTACTGCAGCCCAAGCCTCACGGCTCCCATGGCCCCTCTGTCGTTCCCTCTGGGTCATCTCACAATTGTCCCTCACCTGGACTCTGTATGCCCCCCACTGGGCTCCCACTACGGGGCTCCCCTCTCTGGGCTCGCCTCACCCTCACGGGGCTTCTCTGTGCTCTGCCCCTGCCTGGGGCCTCAATACTGGCCCCTCCTTGGGGCTGACTATGCCCAACCTGGGCTCTCCAATGCCTGTGGCCCCCTGTTGGGGACTCCTGATGCCCGAACTTGGGCTTCACATTAAAACAGCCCCCTCCCTGTGACTGGCTGCGCCCAACTTGGGCTTCCTGACTGGCCCCTCTCAGGCCTCTGGGTGCTGCCCCTCTTGGACTTCTCAATCGTCGCCTCCCTCCTGGGACTGACTATGCCCAACTTGGGCATCCAAAAGAAATGCGGCCCCCTCCTGTCAGGGACTCCCAATGCCCGCACTTGGGCTTCTCATTAAAATGGCCCTCCTTCTAGGCCTCCTCCAAGCTACCCCCTTCCTGGGGCTTGCTGTGCCCAACTTGGGCTTCTCCAATAGTGCCCCTCTTGGGCTTCTCAGTGCTGCCCCCCTTCCAGGAGCCCTCCGAGTCCACCTTGGACCCCCTTGGACCTCCTTCTCAGAGCTGCCCCCTCTCACTGCTAGCTCTGCTCTGCCCAACTTGGGCTCCTTAATGTTGTGCCCCCATGGGCACTGAATCACACTCCTTCCCAGGCGCTAGGGCCCCACGCTACTGTGGGTCGCTCCCGAGGCCTCCTCCACCCCTACAGGCTTGTCCAAACCACCGGTGCTTATATAACAACAGCAACATAAACACAAGCCTCCGGCTATAACATAAACATATGGCACCTGGCCACCACAACAAAAACCTCTTGGGCCACAACATCATTGCCTCCGCCTCCGCCTCTCTCCCCCGGAGCTCCTGCTCCTGCTCCTGCTCCTGATCCTGCCAGCAGAGCAAAAGGTGGCAAAAGGTTGACAACCTGGCCCTGCCCCCTAGGGTCAGCTGACTTCAGTGGTTGCCTTGGCAACCTGCAGCTGTGTTGCCTAAACACTGTTAGGGCTCCCCCTCTGGCAGTTCCTTGCCTCTGCAGGCACAGGGCACCAGGGTGCTCTTTTTATTTAGTTAGTTTTGTTTTAACTACTGAACTATTTATCTGTCCTGGTACATAATATAAGAATTACTATTTTTCCTACATAGTATAAGAAGACTATTTTCCCAACAGCCTCCAAATAATAAATAGTATAAAAATAGTATAAAAATATATAAAAACAACAGGAATGGGAAATCATTATAGAGTGTGGCTTTTGGCTTCTTTCAGTGAGGCAAAATATGTGGGTGGTGCAAGCTTTGAGGCATATGTGCTGATGGTGGCATACTGATTACTCCTAAACTTAAGATGAAGGGTCCTAAGATGTTAGTTCTGTAAGTTGACTGATGAGCTGATTCTTGATGGAGAAGCCAATGCCATGAATGTATCTATCCTGGGCCAGTTTCCCCTTTCAGAAAAAAATGTAACTTCCACCCTCTTCCTTCAGCTGACCGTCATCCTGTCATCTTGTTTCACTCAGAACTTCAGTGCCAATGTTGTATCTTACTAGTTCCCTGGAGATGATGGTAGTTCTTTTTTCTAGTTGTTTGTTGTCTTGGTCATCCATTAAGGTGCAAACATTCTATGTTGCGAAAATCGTTGTCTTTTTATGATGTTTTTGACTGTAGAGAGAATGGGTCTTCTGGACATGGTTAGCCAGACAAGAGCAGATAGGAACAGATGAGACAGACTAGCTTTAGGGCACCTTTTCTAACCCTTTCCCCATGTGGGGTGAGCAGAGAAGATCCTGACTATGACTGCTCAGTCACAGTACCAGCTTCCAAATTACACTCCTGTCTCAACACAGGTGCAAGACGACCATCATGCTACCACCACCTGCATAAGTGGTTCGGAAACTGCTGGATTCACTAGTCCTTTCTCCATTACCACTGATCCATCACTGCATAGCTTTTGGAGGGTGGTTCTGGAAAGCATGCTGTTTTGTGTGGTAGGAGCCTGCATGTGACTTTATTTAATGCAAGGAAGCTGGTGCACGGAAACAGCAACTGCATGATCATGATAAGGTGGAAATCCAAGCCCAGTGGCAAGGGAGAACCCTAGATGATAGGAGACCTTTATCTTACTGCAGCCTTCTTTCATTTTTACAGCCATTGAGATTCTGACATCTTTTTCTTGCCTGATCTGCCACTGAAGACTTGGGGTTGGACAGTGTCTTGTCTGGAACCTCCCCTTTGGTCTGTTCACCATGGGTGACTGTGCCAGAAGTGTAAGACTCTGCAAGACATACCTCTGAGTGGTCATTGGAAACAAGGTTTCAGTCCATGGAGAGACCCTTGTTGCTATGGTGGACTGAAGTACAGAAGAGTTATGTGACTTGTCCAAGGCCTCACAGGAAGTTTCTGGTGGTGCAAGAATTAGATACAGGGAAACTATTAGGTGATTCTTATTTTTATACATAAGATGTACTCCACAACACAGGTTGTCAACCTTTTGCCATAGATGCAATATATGCTGCTCTTTGTGACCTGGCCTGCATAGCAGGCCGTGAATCTCTATCACCCTGGAATAGCCAAGCCACCTGTTCTTACACTTGCCACTAATCCATGTCCCCAGTGTCAATGGGCAGGGGTAAATTCTGCAGCAAGGTGTGAGAGTACAGGAGGAAGGACTAAGGAGGGGGCTATGGATGGGGGAATGGGTAGCATGGCACAGCTGCAAGCTGCCAACCCTCTGTGCTGCTTCAGGTCAGATATGACCTTCACGGGACTGCTTCAACCTCACTGTGGGCCAAATCCAGGGCATGGCCATAGGTTGCCAACTTGTGCCCAACAATATTCAGACATACTTGTCTTATGTTGGTATAGGCTGGCAACAGGTTATTTAATATATGTTAACATATTTAACATCTCATCTAGGATAGCTTCCAGAGTTTGATGACACTGAAATGGAAGAGCCAACTTTCTCTAGTACCCAGATAACGCATCATTGCAAAGTTAATAATAACAGACTATGAGTTAAGAGCAAGCTGAATACCTGGTAAGGAACAGAGAAAGGTAGTTAGAGGTGTTAGTCTGAACTCAGGCGGAAAGTAGAGTAGAGATGAACCTTATAGACTAACTAGATTCAACATGAATATGTTTTTGTGAATCCAAGCTCACTTCTTCAAATACTGTGGTAGGGAACACAAAGGAAAAAGTATTTGGAATGCGCATGTCATATTCAACAAAAATTCATTTCCTCAGTACTAACCTACTATTTTTTCAATACTTGAGAAATGGAGCTATACCTAGCAGTATCTCAGGAGGACATGTACCAGTAATGAGTAGAGAGGGCCATAAACTTGATGAATGCAGACATACAATGCTCGACTACTGAAACATGAGTAGCTGCCCAGTATTCATATAAATGTTGTTCCTAATGTAACAGGTTAGCAGTATTAGGAATGTACTCTTCACCCTGCTAAAAATCTGATGGCGGAGAATCAGGACTAACACTGTCCGATTATGAACTGTCAGTACTGTGCTCGCAGCAGTGATAAACACCATGGGTGGCTCACGGTATGAAATGATGGGACACCAAAAGCGGTAAGTGCAACAGCATACAGTTATAGATCTATGCTTTTGTATAAATGTATATAGATTAATGAATTAATTACTAGTTAATACACATAACATATTCATATGTACATTAAGTAGCAAGATATTTCAGGAGGTTATATAGGCACACTCCAAAAAAGTAAAAGGTATTGTTATGACAAGTCTTCACAAAAAATACCATCATCAGAAGACTCGCATGGAGCAGAGTGCACGTATGTATTTTTACATAATGCCCCACTACCATGTATATGTCACAGGCTGGATGCTTAACACACAATGATGGTTAACACACAATGCCAGGCAAGCTCAAATTCCTTTTGCTGAAGCTGAGGGGCAGGGGGTGGGCAGTAATACATTGTTGCTGCTGCTGCAGTTGCAGTAAACAGGGGCAGCACATGTTTTTGACCACAACAGACAAGCCAGTCAGATGGACCCATCTCCTTTGCTAACTAGAAGTTGCCTTCTGTGTTGACCTTATTTTGCACAGCATGAAGAAATTCTGTTCTGTTGCGTATGTAGGAAAAGAGGCTTTTGGGAATGTTTATATTGCTTTTATTCTACAGGAGAATGCCTGTTTATCCATTCTTGTCTCCCTGGCCAAGCATAGCGATGCAGTGGTGGACCTGCTCCCTGTGACTGCTCTCAAGCCTGTTGGAGACAAAGATCTTGAAAGCATCTGCAAAGGGATATCTGGAGTTGAGTGGCTTCCATGCTGCCTTTACAAGTTTGGTGCACGGACAAAGGAATGGATGGGCACACCATGCTTGAGAATACCTCTCCCTGAAAACATTGTGGTGGTAGGCATACCCTTTGTGTTCTCTTTCTTCCCTCCTCTGGCACCAGTACAAAGCTATAATCCCAAGACTGTACAAACCTACTTTAATAAAATCATCATGTTCTTCAAGGCTTGGTCTTTGATGTCATCCTATCCAACAGTTTCATTAACAACATGGTACACGAAACAGAAGTGGTCTTATGAAACTTGTGGACAACACAATGCCACATTGATATTGCCAATATGGAGGAGGATTGGATTATTATCCAGGAATATTTAAATAACTTTTGGGTGGGAGCCACAGAAGTGGTATGAAATAACTTTTGCTAAAAGATAGCAGCTCATCATCTGGAAGTATTAGAAGAGGTACTTAAGTATACTGGTTGATTATAGGATGACCATCAACTTCCAGTGTGATATAGCTCTGTAAAAAAGGTTACTCTATTAGGCAGATTATTTTAGTTTTGAATGAATGGAATATTGATATGAGCCCACACTGAATATTGTATACACATTTGGTCACTCATGCTCAAAACATATCAGGTACAAAGAACGTCTACTAGGATGGGTGTAGGGAATGGAGAGCCTCTCTTCTGAGAGGACAACTAAAAAGTTTGGCTTATAAGGTTTAGTGATATGAAGGCTGAGAGGAAATACAAATATATTCCTGGGGTGAGTATTCAGAAGGAAGAAAATCTAAAGAACCATAGGGGCACAAGGTCAAATGACTACAAACTGCTCATGAACAAATTTAGGATGGTATTAGAAGAAGGTTTCTTCTGATCTGTGAGGAGTGAAGTTTTGGAATGGTCTTCAAAAGCCATTGGAGAAAGGAACCTGACTTGTTTTAAGATAGAGCTGTACAAGTTCATGGAAAGCATAGTTTGATAGGATATGGGTATTTTGGGAGCAATAATTAGCACGTGATATATGAATTCAAATATTTGGTATTTCCATTATGAGGTTAAAAAGAAGTTTCCATCAAGAAGGTGCCTGATAATCCTAGGACTCAAAACCTTTGATGGTAGCCTGTAGAAGCCAGGAAGCATATTTGTCTCTATAAATGCATTATTTGGCTTCTGGGGGGTTTTCTGTCCTCTGCTGAAGCACTGAACAATGGTTTCAGCTAAATATGGGTGCTTAGCTGGTATGTGCAAGTCCTCTTACCAAAATTTAGAAGTTGTCTTTCAGTTGTCTTGTTGACGGCAGAAAATCTTATGCAGACCTATGACAGCATCAGGGCCTAAGGGTGGCTGTGATGTCACCTGGTAACCATTCAACTCCAGTCCCTACTCTAGCTCCCTGAAGTACCCTCTGTTTCTCCCTTTCCTGCCATGCCTTGGTTTGAGGAGGCTTGGGGAAACTGCCCTCTAGGGCCGTAGAGTGATCTCACTCTAGCTGCACTTTGCCTCTGGGATACTATGCTATAGCCCTTATAGCCCTATTAGTGTCTCAGGGCACCAGTTGATTTATGGGCTATTTGTGGCCTCCTATAGCCACACATACTTTGAAGAGGTTACTTTAATTTGTCCACTGAGTCTAGTGGCCCTATCTGTTAATTAACCACTTCACCTGGCCTGCCAAGCCCCTGGCCCTAGCAAGGCTCTTTTCTCCTTGGGCCCCTGGCCCTAGTCTGGCTTCCACTCGTCTTGGGCTTTGGCTTCTTTTTCCAGGCTATTGGCCTCCTTTGTTTAAGCCTGATCTGGCTTCAGCTTTCCGTTCTCTGAGCCTCTGGCCCCAGTATGGCTGCTGTTACGTTACCCCAGCCCTCAGACCCAGGGTCCCTGACACTAGGCTAGGCTGTCTCTTTCTGAGTGTCCCACTAGGCACCCCTCCGTGGCCACCACACCTCCCCTGTAGCCACAATCTGGTCCTTCAGTTAGGTTAATCAAAACAGAAACACAAGTACAACAGCTGTACAATAAAAATCCTTCTCACACTGGGTCAGTACTTCCCTGCAAGCTATATATCCCCTGTCACTTTTCCCTTGCAGCTCTCTGGGACAGCTTGGATACTGGGCACTCCATCTTCTGCACCCACCTTGTTCAGGAGCTCCTCTCCCTGTATCTTGAAAAGAGACTAACTGCCTTGTCTCAGGCACTGCCCATATTTGCCTCCAAAGACCCACCCCTTCCTGCTAGGTGGCTCTCCAACCACCCACAAGGATTTCTGTTTTAGCCTATTGTCCAGCTTGCCCTTCTCTGCTGTAGCTTATCTTGTCTGTTTGTAGCTTTTTGTTTCTGGACTGCCTAGATGTCTGCCCAGTTTGCTGCTTACTGTACTGCAGCTAGCTCTTGGGATACTCCCTCCCCCAGAGGTAGCTCCTATCATGGCTGTTACTGGTTTGCTTGCTTCCTAGCATCTACCCCTTGCTTAAGCTGCCTGTTTCACACAGCAAACTTAGCTTGCTGCAGCATCCCCTTACAGTAACAGGAACCTCTGGCTCCCTGTTACAGGGCTCATTCAAGATCTTTAATACAATTATCCCAGTATCTTAATGGGTGTGCACACACCTACTAACTTTATGACAGTTAAGCTGACTTAACATTTTAAAGTTGATTTAACTGTAAGAGCGTACACATATATGTGGAGCAGAAGCAAATTAAATACAGTACAAGATAATACATCCCTAAGGTGTATTATCTAGAATAATACAGAGGTGTATTATCTTGAGTGTCATTAATTAAGTTGACTTAGCTCACAAGATGGCTGCCACCATGTCAAAGAGCTGTACGTGTATACACTATAACATGGTTTAAGTAGCCTTAGTTAAGTTGACTTAGTTAAGTTGTCTTATTTTAAGTTGACTTTATATGTGTGTATGCACCCAATGCTGGCAAGTTTCTCAGGGCACCTAGATACAAACACATGCTCTGGTGTGTTCTGATTAGAAAGCATTGGAGCAGACTTGATTAGTCGAGTGCTGCAGGGTCTCATGCATTCAGCTTTCCTGTGTTTCAAAGTGGTGTTGGGAGCTCTTTAACTAAAGGTCGTTGAACAAGCTTTAGTTAAAGCGCTCCTGCTGCCATTTTGAAACGTGGGACACTGAATACATGAGATGCTGTGGGTGTTTTAATTAGAGTGGTTCCCAAGAGACGCTTTAATTAAAATGCCTCCCCCCCACCCCAGAACACATGTAAAAATGCCTCTAATTTATAAATCACTGTTAAACTTATTGTAAAATAATTATGCATTGTTTTCTTTATTCATATTTTCTGCCATAACAACAGTGCATGTAATTACTAACGTTACAGCACATTTATACTATACTTTCATTTTGCAGTGATGCCCTGCTAATACTCCATTTATAATATAAAAATCAGTAATTAAATTTTGTGAAAAATTTACATTTAAACATAGGTAGTTAGCACATACTGCCCAGAAAGAAATTCATAATTAGCATATAAAACTTCAAACCACTTCAATTTATAACCTGACCTTTTTTCTCAGACCTAAATTTTGAATTGTAAGTTTTATATGAGTCTATTTGGTTTATATGTTTTCATTCATGTTTTATTTTTCAAGCTTTTTCTTTATATATGAAGTGTGTGTGTGTGTATGTGTGTGTGTGTCTTCCTTATATTTCATTTGTGAGCCTCCATAAAATGTTAATAAATAGAAATGCTTAAAATGCAATACCATTTTAAAAGACTACACTACAGTGAAGCTCTTACTGCATAGCGGCATTTCAATGTGATGCTGCCAACACACTTACTGCCTAGCTCTATATTTAATTAAACCAGCCTGTGAGCGTAACAGAGAATGCAAAGTCTATGTTTTTGAAGATGGTCCAGTGTGCATTCCACATGGACCATGTGTGTGGTCCTTTCATGATCAGAAAACAATATTCTTCTCATGTCCTTCTATGTTTGCTGTGGCAATCTGCAAGCTGGCTGTGTACACATCCAAACGCTGAACACAAGTCATTTGTTTGCAGATTCACAATGAAACTCTGCAGTGTCCAGCCTTCCTTGCTATTAATGCTATACACTTAAGATCATATTATACTGTAACAGAGCTACTGTGAAAGCTCTGTAAATTTGCTTGAAAAGCACCCATTAATGTCACCAAACAGTGCTACAGGGCAGTCTTGTTCTGAATGGAGGGGAAAAACAGTTTTAGTAATGCTTTATATATTTAGTATTTGTGTATAATTCTTATGGTTATGCTAAGTCAAAAGCTTGCTTATGCAATTTTCTACTTTTTTTGTTACAAACATTAGAAGAGAAATAAAAAGAACTTTCTGTGCTCTTAGTGAAGGACAGAAAAACAACCTGAACCAAAAAGAGGACTTGAAGGAATACTATTCACCAAGTTAGGGTGGCCCAGAATTTTCATCCAGACGATTTAAAGTCTTTAGAGTTGGCAGCTGAGAGTCAGATTCAGTAACTGGACTACAGAACTGAGGACCTTACACAGCTGGAGTACTGGAAGTTCAAAACACAGGCAGACTAAAACTGTAGAAGACCATAAGAATCTGGAAGCTAAAATAATAGTAATGATCGCTCTTCAAAGAACTTAGCCAATTGTTTCTTAAAACTAAAATTTTGGATGTATTGAAATTTTGTGTTTCTCCATAATAAGATGTTATGATATCTTTGCACAGTCTATCCTATATCAAAGTAAGGTATTCTGATCCAAAACTCTAAAGTTTAGCTGGTTATCCTTACTTTAAAACTTTTCTCACTTCTTTACTGTTGAATAAGATCTTATTTATATGCAAGATATTCATAAGAACTTAAACCAAAAATAAATCCCAAATCAACAGAATAGAGCTACTTACAATAGTATTAGGGCCTTGTTTGATTATATACTAACCTTGTGCTCAACTCCAGTTTGCCCTTTTACCCCAGCAGATGTCAATACATCCATAGTTTACTATAAGTGCCATGTGGTGAGGCGGCCACTACACTCTGTGCTATAGAGCATACCATAAAGTAGCTTTCACCGTATTGCTAGTGTAGTGACTGCACAGTGACAGTTGCAGTATTGTGGTCCTCTGATTTTTTTCCACAAGTCCACTGGCCACCTAGTCCTGTGTACTACTTCGCTATTTATCTGTGGTCTGACCCCTATCTGTCTCCTTATCTCTTTGCTCAGCATTTATGGTCGCACCCTGCTTGCAGTTCTCTAAGCTCACCCATCTCTGGTATTTGAAAAAAGCAGATCAATGGGCCCTGAAAACACAATTTATCAGGAGGCAGCCACCTGTCACTTGGTGCACTTTAGACCCAAAGGTAGAAACTGTAAGAAGAGTACAGGATTGAGTTGGCCAGAGGGTTGTGCAGGGTAAAGTAAAGTATGAGCGCTCAGCTGCCCGGTTACCTGGTTTTTTTGTTTTGTTTCCTTTCCTATTTTTTTGATGAACTGGGTGTGTGCACAGAAGTTCACTTCTCAGGCTGGAAAAATGGAGGCTGCTATCCTTGTTGTTACTGTATGTACTCAAATATATGGAAAATTTATGTTTGTCATAATTTCCCAGGTATAGAATCTAAGTATTGGAGTTTGCCTTGAAGTTCCCCCCTCCTACTGCTACACCAGGGAAAATAAGTGGGGGGTGGAGAGGAGGAGAGAAATTGCCCCCTTGCCCTCACCATCTTCTTCCTTCCACAGCCTCCTCTCTTCTCCTCTCTGGCAGACTGTGCTCTCCCTGAGCACAGGGAAGTAAGGGGTAAATTTGAAAACACTGACTTTGAAATAAACATGCCTGTAGTAATTTAGTTCATCCAGAATTTATGTATTTTACCTTTTTTGAAACAATTTCAAGTTTTAGCACAGATATTCCATAAACACGCTTTTAAGCAGCACTTTTGTATTTATGTATTTATAGCACAATGAATGATATTAGTCCAAAGTCAAAAGGCTCATGATTTACCATATTGTTCATTGGGCTGGGCCCCAGCAGAGTCAACAGTATTTCAAGCCATGGTGATCCCACAACTCTGCACTGTTCAGTATATGTGTGTAGTTCAGATACCCCTCACAAAGGAGCCATGTGCTAATTACCCCTTCTCTCACGACTGGGACTGGATGTTCTTGTCACAAGTCCTGGGATCCTCCAACAATTTACATGAAGATAAGGTGAAGGAAACCTGGTCCAGTTCCACCTCATGGGGAGCAGAGCCACACTAGTTATATGTAACAGGCTGAGAGAGGGGCAGCAGAGGGATTCTGGGTGAACTGCTGAGTGCCCCATTTGGTGGTGTTTGCCAGACATTTAAGGCTTGAAGAAACAGGAATCATTGGAAATGGAAAAGAAAGGCACAGCTCAGCTGTGGGAGTGGAGAGGAAGTCAAAATATAATCTATGTAGTGGACCACCATGACTTTAAAAAGAGTCAGAGCAAAAAATAGTCATGCTCAATGTTGGCTGCATTTAATCAACTTCATAGCTGACTCCCAATACTGGGTACATGCTGCTTTTAATGATAGGCAATAGGCCTGTGTGAAGCAGCAGGTATTGATTTCAGATTTGGATTTGGGCATGATTTAATTTGGAGACTTGAATTGTGAGTGACTGGTGTTGCCTTAGTCAAGTGGGGCATGGGCCCCCTCTGTGACAAGTCCCACTGGCCTACGGGTGATCCTGTGGTCCCGGGTGTGGGGGTCACCTTGGGCAATGCTGCACGGGCAGATCACTGCAGTTCACTCCTAGAAGCAGCCACAGCCACAGCCACTCCCAAAAGTGGCTGCAATGAGCACAGCAATCAGCCAGTGCTTGCAGGGGGGGAAGCAGCATTCTTGCTTGCCCCCCCTGCCCATCACCTAAGTAGAGAGTGTGGCCATCAGGGGGTGCACCGGCACTCTCAGGGGTGCATGTGCACCCTCTTGTACTCCCTACATATCACCACTGATTCAAATCACTGTCCAGATTCGATTCAGCCGAATTGGATCCAAAGATTCAGCACCACTTTGGAGATTCAGCCATAGACTACACAGGCAACAGTCCTCACCACGCTGGACACAGCTGCCTCCAGCTGGTAAGTCTGGTGTGGTGAGTGGAGGGGGGAGGGAAGCGGCATGGGGAAGGCAGATCCATGCCCCCACAGTGAGGGACAGATTGGGGCTGGGGCTGGGACAAGCTGCCTAGCTGTGGTGGGTAGGGGGCGTGGGATGCGAGCACGGCAGCGCTGGGAGCAAGGGCTATGCTTGCTGCTGCTTGCCCAGTTGGGATGGAGGGGAGGCTTCCAATTCGATTTGGACCTTTTAATTGGTCTTCCGATTTGATTTGGATTTAGAAATTCAGCTGCTGAATTGGGCCAAATCTCCTCCAAATCAAATCGGCTACCGAAGCTTCATACAACCCTAATAGACAATGTATTCAATGAGGTTTCCTTGTATGTGAATGTAAGGAGCTTGGTCCCCATGCTGCTTGGGGAAAAAATCCTCATCTTATACTTGAGTAAATAATTGGGTGTGTTGCTAGATTAGCTTCAGTTTGAGGACAGGTGAGTATTATTATATTAGTCACCTTCATGTCACCTGCTCCTTCATGCATAATCACGCAGTTAAAAATGATGGATCAGTAAAGAAAGAAAGAGAATGAGATGCAGCAAAATACCAACTTACAGCATTTCCATTTTCCATTTTTGGTGTGCTTTACTTTGAGCCTATGATTTTAGCTGTAGTTTGAATGTGAGTAGAGGCAGAATCAAAATACTGAACCAAAACCCCCAAATATAAAAAGCCAGCAGCCATCTCCCAATCCAAATAAAAACTGTCTTAAAAGTATGCTTCCAGGTACATGCTAACATCCCAAACCACCCGCTTATTAAGAGACACTACCATTAGTGCAGCAATTGGATGAGAGTAGTTCTGACTTTTCTCTGTTATTTGGAATGGGATAAAATAGAAATTTTCACTCACTGAAATTTAAGGCAAGTTTGAGGTTTCTTTCTAGGGCAAACAGCCCTCTGCTGTTGTTGTAACTGGCAATCCTTGACCAGTCATTCAGCAATTTATCCGTCGCAAGACGCAAAGTTTTCTTTGGCATAAATGAAGGATCTCATCTTCTCTGCATACAGTATCTGGCTTTCCTTCCAGATTTATGGGCAGGACATATTTTAGACTATTCAGTATCATAGGTGATGAGGTGAGCTCTCAGGAATTAGGATCTCCATGGAATTGCTTCCAATTACCATGGACTACAAAATATGCTGAATTGCTCCTGGGAGACACAACTACTCATCACCAATTACAAGATCACCACATCATCATCAGCATCAGTGTCAGTCTGTACACAGTGTGGGGGCTGGAGCTGGCACACATGCTGTGGGGCCAGTCTGGGGTGGATGCCATATGCAGCATGTGCCCTGGACTGGCCCCATGAGCCCATACAGCTTGGGGCTGAGGCCAGAGCAGGCTGCACACCGCACGTGAGGCTGGTCTGATGTATGCAGCCCACGCTGGATAGGATTGGAGTTGGCACATGCTGCAATTGGTGTGTAAGGCCAGTCTGGTGTGCATGCTGCATGCAGGACCCACTCCAGACCAGCCTCGTACACTAGATCTGGGGCCAGTCCAGATTGGGCCCACAGACCATACCCAGTGTAGAGGGCTGGTCCACTACGTGCAGCACCTACCCTGGATCAGTCTTGTGGGATTGAGGCTGGTGTGCATCCTGCAAGCCGCTCATGGGACCAATCTACATTGGTCCAACCCTATGTGCTGGATCTTGCATGTGGGGCTAGTTTTTGAGCCTAGTCCAGCCCCATCCCATCCCATCCCATCCCATCCCAAACTACTCTTCTTTAAGTTCTTGAGCTCTGTAAACCATGTAGCATGCCCCAATCTCACATACAGTATTAGAGATGCTGTAGTTCATACATGTCAGCACTATCTTAAATTTAGTTGGCCAGAGGTGCTTCTATTACATTTCTGCAGTTGTTCTGTTTGCAGGTAAACTGGACCTGGCAATGCACATCAGGAGAAGCCTTTGTCAATCAGGATAGCAGAGAGTCTCCTACAATCACAACTGGCACACACACTCCATTGAGGACTATGTTGTAAGGGAAGAACAACACAGTAGCTTGCTCACCTTGAAACAGGCTAGCCTTAGCAAATAGTATCAAAAACACTGCCAGCCCATCCACAGTACTATGGTAAGATTGTTCTCAGGGGCACGTTAACCTTATTTGCTTGCACTGGCAGATACAAGATAGATATATGCATCCCCATGTATTGTGCCTGTGTGGTTTGGGAAGCCCATCCAGTCACACCTTACTATGATTTCAAAGAATTATAGGAAAGTGGGGCTGGAAGGGACTTCATGAATTCATCTAGTGCAGCTCCCATCTCAAAGCAGGAACCCGCCTGACTAAACCAACCCAGCTGAGTGTCTTTCTAACCTGATCTTGAAAGTTTCCAGGGATGAAGAGTCCACAACTAATCTAGGTAGCTTGTTCCAATGCTTGATCACCCTTGTAACAGAATTGTTCTTTCCGATATCCAACCTAAATTTCTTCTGCTGCAGTTTGAGACCACTGCTCCTAGGCCTGTCCCTTATAGCCACAGAAAGATGTATTTCACGAGTATTTCCATTTCTGACAAACATTGAGAACAACACAGAATTAGTTGCCTTGAAACCCTCAATGACCACTAAAACAAGTGAAAATTTTGGCAACCCCAAATTGATTGCTAATTCATACATAGTTTCCATAGGGAAATATCACTTTCCGCAGCAATGCATTTGGGTGCAATGCCATTCAGTCCTGGGGCTGGGGCTGCATATAGTTCCTAAGTAAAGAATAAGAACACCTTATACTTATTTTTTTTGTTTCAGGTGATACAGAAAAAATATATCTTATCTAAGAAATTTACCAAATACATCTCCCAACCCTTTGCACACCTGCTTTAAGGTAAAGGGAGATAAATCATGTCAATCTCAGTATTTACCAATGCATATCAGCCATGAGAGTACTGGACTTCAAAGAAAATATATATTTTATATAAAGTAATACCCCTAGCAACAGACATCAAAGCAATCTCTTATTTTATTATTATTGGGACAGCATAGCAGGAAGGATCACATTCTTTCGAACAACAACAAATGATAATCTCACATCAAGCATAATGATTTGTCCATATATAGAGAAATATGAAATACAAGTAACATACTGCATAATCAGAAGGCCAAAATGACTTTTGTTAAATTGGAAATGTTTACATCAGTTTAAACATGACTAATAGCAGTTTAATTTATGACAGTGCCTCAGTAGCTTAAACTAAATGGAGAGATGCTAGCTTTAAATTGATTTGTGTGCTCTTGAAGGATTTGCAGTAATTTAAAACACAGTTTTAATTAAACATTGCCACTGAGTATGTGTAGAAAAGACCTACATTGGACCTACATCCAATAGCACAGTAAGAGATAATGAAAACAGAGAGAGCGTGTAGAGGAACAGAGAAAGAGGCTTAAAGGAACAAGATATTACCTTGTATATGGTTATGGACACTTTGTAATATTCCCTTTTAATATTAAAAAATAATTTCTTAGATTTCTGTATAAGGTTAGCTTTCTTTTTGTGTCTCTGAGTGCAGAAATAAAAAATGATTAGACTGAGGGGATCAAAAGGTAAGTTAGATAGCTGAGTAGAAAAGGTAATGATGAAAAGGAGTAGCAGTGTGTGTGTGGCTAGGAAGGAGGAGAGACACAGTGAGAGATAATGTAAAGATAAAGACAGTTTATAAGAGAAGATGAAACAACTGAGTGGACTGAGGAGGATCAGTTCAGGTCTGATCCATAGCTCCTTGAAATCCACAGTGTCCACTTGATACTGGATGCCAGTTAGACATCGAGTCATTGATTACTACCCATTGAGCCGAGCAATCCAGCCAGCTTTCTATCCACTTTACAGTTCATTCATTTAACCCATAATTCCTCATCTTGCTTGCAAGAATGCTGTGGGAGATGGTATCAAAAGCCTTGCTAAAGTCAAGGTATATTAGGTCCACTGCTTTCTGCACATTCACAGAGCCAGTTACCTCATCATAGAAGGCAATCTGATTGGTCAGGCATGACTTGCCCTTGGTGAATCCATGCTGACTGCTCCTAATCACTTCCTTCTCCTCCATGGGACACTGGTGCCTCCTAAGTCTGGGGGGGACACCAGCAGAGCATGACTGGGGGGGGGTTCCCCCAGCAGCCAGTCACTGAGCATGGCATGGTGGTAGCGGAAGTGCCAGCAGTTTCGCATGTGGCACAATGGAAGCAGAATGGTGCACTTCTGCCACCAGCACTTCCACCACCAATACTTCCGCTGCCAATGTGTCGCCAGCGGAGCCAATTTTAGGGTAGGCCAAAGTACTCTCTGTTAGAGGGTGCACCAACACTGTCAGGGGGCACACATTTCCCCCACGATCCTTCCCATGCATTGCCTATGTTCTCCAAGTGCTTAGAAATGGATTCTTTGAGGAAATGCTCCATGATTTTTCCAGGGGCTGACGTGAGGCTGATTGGTCTGTAGTTCCCTGGATACTCCTTCCCTTCCTTAAAGATGGGCACTATATTTGCCTGGTTCCAATCACCCAGGACCTCTCCTGATGGCCATAAGGTTTCAAAGATAATGGCCAGCAGCTCTGCAATCACATCAGCCAACTCCAACAGCATCCTCAGATGCATTGCATTCAGCCCCATGAACTTGTACATGTCCAGCTTTTCTAAATAGTCCCTAAAGGCTGCTCACTTTCTCTTGAAACTATGCTGCCTGGTGCAGTAGTCTGGGAGCTGACCTTGCCTGTAAAGACCAAGGTAAAAAAGGCATTGAGCTGTTCAGATTTTCCTTATCATCTGTCACTAGATTGCCTCCTCATTCAGTAAGGGAACCACACTTTCCCTGCCTTTCCTCTTGTTGTTCACATACTTGTAGAAACTGTTTTTGTTTCCTTCATGTGCCTTGCTAGCTGCAACTTCAACTGTGCTTTGGCCTTACTGATTTCATCCCTGGGTACCCGAGCAATATTCTTATACTCCTGCCAAGTTGTTTGTCCAAACTCCCATTTTTGTGTTTAAGCTCACCGAAGAGTTTTCTGCTGAGCTAAGCTGTAACTTGCCACATTTGCTATTCTTCCTACACATTGTTTGTTTCTGCACCTTCAGGAAAGTTTCTTTAACATATAACCAGCTGTTCTGGACACCTTTCCCTATCAGACTGGCTTCCCAAGGGATCCTGCCCATCAGTCCCTTGAGTGAGTTAAAGTCTGCTTTCTGAAGTCCACGGTCCTTACTCTTCTGCTCTCCCTTTTTTCTCAGGGTCAGAATCCTGAAATCATTCTTGTCATAGTTACTGCTGCCCCTCTTGCCATCCACTTCTACTTCCCTCACCAATTCTTCCCTGGTTTTGAGCAGTAGGTCAAGAAGAGCACGGCCCCTAGTTGGTCTCTTCAACACTTGCATCAGGAAGTTGTCTCCATTGCTCTCCAAAAACATCACGGCTTGACAGTGCACTGCTGTATTGCCCTCTCAGCAGATGTCAGGGTGATTGAAGTTCCCCATGAGAACCAGGGCCTGTGATCTGGAAACTTAAGCTAGTTTTCTGAAGAAAGCCTCATGTGCCACATCCTCCTGGTCTGGTGGTCTACAGCAGAAACCCATCACAACACCCGTATTGCTCTCCTCTCTAACGTTAACTCAGAAACTTCCAACAATCATACCTCCAGTTTCATACTGGAACTCTGAGCAATCATACAGCTCTTCTACAGACAGTGCAATTCCTCCTCCTTTCCTCCCTTACCTGATCTTCCTGAATAGTTTATACCCATCCATGACAATGCTCCAGTCATGCAAGCTATCCCACCAAGTCTCTGTTACTCCAATCACATTATAGTTCCTTTTCTGTGCAAGGACTTCCAATTCTTTCTGCTTGTTTCCCAGGCTCCATGCATTTGTGTACAGACACTTGTGATGATTAGCTAATTGCCCTACTTTCTCAGGAAGAATGAAGCCTCCCCTGCTTCCTGTTCCTGCCTCTGCTTCCTCCGGTCCCCTGCACTTACCTCAGGGCTTTTTTCTCCACCTCACAGCAAACCTAGTTTAAAGCCCTCCTCACTAGGTTAGTGAGCCTATATGCAAAGATGCTCTTCCCTCTTTTTGTGAGGTGGATCCCATTTCTTGCTACCAATCCTTCTTCTTGGAACAACATCCCATAGTCAAAGACGCCAAATATTTGCTGGTTACACTACTTGTGTAGCCATGCATTGGTCTGCAGGATGTGTCTGCTCCTGCAGAGCCCTTCCCCTTGACCAGAAGAATTGAGGAGAACATGACCTGTGCCCCATCACCCTTGTACCCAGAGCCCTGCAGTCATTCTTGATTTGCTCAGGGTCACCCCTGGCAGTATTATTAATGTTCACATGAATGAACAGCATGGGGTAGTAGTCAGTGGGTCAGATGAGTTTTGGTAATCCTTCTGTGACATCTTGGATACAGGCTCCAGGCAGGCAGCAAATCTCCTGGGACAACATATCAGGTCAGTAGATGGATCTTTCCATAGTATCATAGTATCATAGTATCTAGAGTCGGAAGGGACCTGGGCAGGTCATCTAGTCCGACCCCCCGCCTTGGCAGGAAAGAGCACCGGGGTCA
>JAGPOW010003395.1:67779836-67807649 GCA_030014935.1 Caiman crocodilus | reverse complement strand
CCCTATGTATTTGAAGAAGGACTTCTTGTTGTCCTTAATCCGGGAAGCCAGTCCTATCTCCATCTCTGCCTTGGCCTTCCTGACTGCCCCCCTACATCCCCCACAGAAAGGTGTATCCAACAACTGCCACCCATCGCTTCCTCTTCATGTCAGTGGTCTTGATCTTCCTAGCCTGGTCTCTTCCACCAATGAAAGGCACTCCTTCTGCTCTGTTGCTAGTGCTCCATGTCTGTTGTCCAGGGAAACCACTGCACATGGGGATGAAAGCTTCTTCTTGCTGGCAGAAGATACCTGCAGGAACCTGAGATGGGTCCTGACAATGCTTGTTTGCACCTTAGGACTGCATTATTTACTGGTGAAGTCCTGGGATCATGTCAAGCCAGGGCAGAATTTGGTAGCATGTAACTCTGATGGAGTCATATTGGAGAACAATGAGGCACTAGGGTCACAGAACCATCATGGATGCACAGAGCTTTTGCATATGTCTCTCTGGTTCCCATTGGTTTCTTTGAACCTAAGAGGTAGATAGCAAAATCCATATATATATGGATATATATAAATATTCTCTCTCTATATAAAATAATCTTCAGAAATATATATATAAATAATCTATAAATCCATATATATATAAATAATCTTGAGAAAGAAATAATCTGACACATATGTTATCCTGATTTCCTAAATTCTAAGTCCTAGACAGCAGCAGTATTTTCCTTCTCAGCCCCAGTATGTAGACTCATATAGTTCTTTCTCTTTTTGTTGTGTAACTTAGTTATGAATGAAGATAAGAACAAAATCTTAATAAAAATTATTGTTTCTTAACATATATGTCAACCTTCAAAAATCAATTTAAGAACAGTTCATAAATACTTTTTCCATTCCCTAATTCTTTGTGTTACAATCTATCTTGTGAGTTCATAACTAAAAACATTTAAGACAGACATCAGCATGATGGAGGTTTAACAAAGAATATCCTTGCCAGCCACTTCCCATTCTATTAAAATGGAAAGCATTATGTCTAGGGCCACCCTGGATTTATTGACCTAGAAACCACTACAGGGACTGAAAGTGACTCTGAAACTGTGAGTTTAAACCTTCTTTGTTGTGTGTGTGTGTCAGAATGTCATCTTTTGGAATAATCATCCAAATGTGGTGCCTGTCGAGATGTGGCTGATTCAATCATTGTGCTCCAGGGTGGTCAGCCTGTAATTTAAAGATTCACTGGCCTCATGTAGATAGCCACAAATGGAACAGCAACCATAATTACAAGAGGCTGTTCCACTAATCCATGGTTAACAAATGTTAGTTAAAAGATAAATAAGCCTTACACAAGCATTTCCTGGAGCTATATGAGCCTTGTGTTTTCATTTGCTTTGACTTCACTCTTTGGGGAGAGGAACAAAAAATAAAAATAAAATGCAATTTGTAATCTCATTTAATTTCAGTTGCTAGCAATCATAGGGAGTCTTTGAAGCAAAACCATTTTTACAATTCATGTTTTCTATTTATATTTAAAACAAAAAAGTAAAGTAGTTCAGGTTAGGCTGAGCTCTGCTAAAAGTTCTGTTGTCTGTTCTGTTGTCTATCTTGTTTCTAATCTTCACTGTTTACAATAGGGAATAGGATGGCTGTAGGAATTCTTAACAGCAAGTAAGTAAAACAAACCTAAAAGGCTAGCTTGCTGTTGTAAAAAAGACAGAAAGTTACTGGAACAGTTGTGGTTTTCCTCTCCTTATCATATTAGTCCTTGGGCTTTTTTTTTGTATAGGACTTTATTCTCCTATTTGACCTACAGTAATAGAATCTCCTCAGTTACAATTTGTTCTATTGTGCTGAAAGTGACAAACAGTCTCAAACCTCAGTGCAATTTAAGCAAGACAGATTATACAGCTCTTGTGATTAGGCAGCAACAAAACAGCATGGGAACTGCTATACTGCATCAGTTTAGTAGTCCATTTAATACAGTATTCTATCTCTGACGTTGGCTGCTGCCAGATGCTTCAGATGTAAGATGACTCCTAGTTTAACCTACTTACATGAGAAATTTCTTCCTAGCCTAAATCTTGCAGTTGTCTTGAATTTTGAAAAATGAGGATTTATTCCTTTAATTATTTTTATTCTGTATGACGTAACTGTGGATGTTCTCATTATCCATATAAATGTCTAATCCTTCCTTGAATCTTACTAAGCTCTTGGCTTCACACACAAATGGTATTCTGCCATACCAAAATATTGCTCACATCAGCAGGGAACTTTGCAGTTATTCAGGAGGGACAGGAAAGAAAGGAGGTGCACCACCTAAAAAAGGACCCAAAAACAAATAAAGGATTTAATTTATTGAAACTAGTCACTTATTTGATTCTTATCTCTCAAACCTATAAACATGTTAAAATGTTGCAGTAAACAGTGTATGATAAAGCTAATTGTGTCAGTCAGTCTATTTTATTCTAGTCTAGTCTAGTTTAGTCTATTTCTTATCCCTAATCCCGAGAAGTCCTTTGTTTTATATTAGATTTACAACACTGCAAACATACGTAGGAAACTAATACACAAGTGGCATATAAAATGTGCAGACAGAAGTGCAGCTCCCAGGTCTAACTCGTGGCGCTTCACAGAAAGCTGTTGGTTTGGGAGAGCTGGGACTGGAGATTCAATTTGGAGCCAATCTAGGGAGAGATAATCATCCAAGTGTGATCTGGGGCATCTCTGAAGCCTCTTCCCCTAGCTCTGCATCCCATCTCTCAGCTCCTGTACTGTCTCAGGATGGGAGGGGGAGAAGGCAGGGAAGGGAAGTCTGTTTTGGGGTTTCCACAGCTGTGATGGAGTGGGGTGGTGGGTGGATGGGAGCCCTCCCAAGGTGGAGCTCCAATCCACCCACCCTACCCTTCAGCACCAGCTGGGCAACCCCCAGAATGAGCTGTCTCCTCTTCCTTCTCCCCTTCTATTCTGAAAACAGTGCTGGGAGCACATCAGACACAAGTTAATGAAGGTGTTCCACTTCAGAGTGCCTTCATATCTGAACCCTCATAGGTTCAGATTTTTGCTGGATCAGGACCTGCTAATGCATTCTGCAGCCAGGCACTTGTGTTTGGTCATTGCTGTAGAGCGCTTTCAGGGAGCAGATTGAATGAAAATTGTCACTTCTGTTTGAGCCTTAGGTTTATAGCAATGGAGGGAATTCACAAGGAATTAAAACATTAAGTTAAGAAGTATAGATACTAAAAACCAGCATGCATTTTCCTTTCCTCTTCCTAACCCATTCAGTTATTTTATCTTTTCCTTTGACATCAAATTTCTTCCAAAAGCTCATGACTTTTGGCACTATCCTTTCCTGCAATTTCCAGAGATAATGCTCTCTCTCTGTTACCCCCACCTTCATACCTGTGTTTAATCCTCCCTGTTGAAGCAGCTTAGCCTTGTTCAATGCAAATCTTGTGCAGAGTATGGGAAATTTCTTGGTTAGTAGAATGGAAGTTTCTTGGTTAGTAGACTCTGGAGGCAATTCTGAATCTAAAATATACTAGAAACATGACTTCAAGACCTGACTTATGGCTTACCCAACACAGTGTCCACAAAATCATCAGGGCAGCCTGATACAGAGAAAAAAGGAAGGAGTTTCAGTGGAAGAAAATAAATATAGTGACTTACAGGAAAGAAGGATAGAGGGAGCTGATGGAGGAAGATGTATTATAGGCCTAAAGTGGAGAACAGAATTTGAGAAACCCTTAGAAGCTTCTGCCAGGAAGTTCCATAAATACTGGTAATATTTTTGATGGAAAAAGTGCAGACCATTTGCTTTAAAAAGAGCAAGTCTCACAACTCCCCAGAAAGGAAAGGGGCCATTGCTATCTCCAATTAAGGCTGAAGAAAGTAAGGCACAGGGAAGTCAAGGTCCTGATTTCTGAAGCACTGAAAATCCACAGCTGCCTCATTCCCTAATTCTTCAGTGTTAATCTGTTTACTGTAAAGAACTACTAATGCAGTGGTTCTCAATCTTTTTAAACACAAGGCACCCTTAGGTAAATGCCAACTTTTAGTTTTCACTTGTTTTTGAGTACAGAAAAATAACAGAGCAATTCTTCTGTTGCAGAAAACTCAGAAAGACCACAAAAGTAACAGTGTTTCTGACACCGTGGATTTTTTTTTTGAAATTTCTGGGTTTTGGAATCTCTGGGATTCCCTGTCTGAGAATCACTGTATTAATGTCAATATCAGAGATTATTTCAGGGCATCTCAGTTGAACTGAATGCCTATAGTTCTGAGAATCAAAACTTGTGGAAGAGCTGATATCTTTAATTAGACCAACTAAATATTTGCCAACAAATTATTTGATTTATTTGCAAGTTTTGGGGCACAGTCACCCTTCATCAGGCATAAAGAGAAGGTAAATTAAAAGGGAGGCAGCACCCAAATACCCACAAAACATGTTAAATCTAATCCACTTTTCAATTAAAGAATGGCACATTTGCCAATGACCTCAATGGAAGCTGAATTGTGTCCACGTTGCAACATTAAAGGTAAAATTCAGCATTCGCTGAGAGATCTAAGCACTGAGCTGCAAGCCTGGTCTGACTTTATATTACAACTTTTAAAAAAAATCTCTGCCAGCAATCTTTGCAGAACTCCTGCTTAAATGCTGTAGCATACCTATATTAAAGCCCTGTACAAGATTATATTCTGAAAGAGTATACAGAGAATCTGTAGAAAAGTGAAGGATTTATGCTTTAAAGATACTAGAAGTGGTACATGATCCCTAAATGTCAAAGTATTTGGTTTCAGAAAAAAAAGAATGAAAACATTTTGGAAAACTGGCTGGGTCACCAGGATTCGTTTCATCAGCAAACAATACGACTATATTATGCATACCTACAAATCCCACCAAGCACATCCACATAATCGACCATGGCAGCTGTTGATAAAAAGGACTAAAATATTGTTATGAACAGCTGGTCTTCAGCAGCTTCCCTCTGACTTTCTCAAGTTATCAGCCTGGCTGCTGTTCCATGTACCAGGTAGAACACACTTCCTGAGCTGCTGGATGTACCAGGTACAACCTTTCATTCCCCTGATTTCAATGGTATGTTAATGGCTGAGAGAAAGCATAACAAGAGTGATGTAGGATCAACAACGAGTTAAGAATTTCTTTTAATTTTCTATTATACCTTGCTCTTAAAAGAAATAGAATGATTTGAAATAGAAATATCTACCGTGAAGTACAAAGTGAGAATTTATCAGAATGGATAAACTGAATTGCTGAACACAGATTTTAAATTCAGTAGTCATTAGAACGTACATCAGTTGTTGAGGGCTACGTTAATGAAACAGAAACATCCTATGGTCAATAAGGAGATGTGATTAAGCTTAAGTACCATTACAACAATGATATAACCCTCCAAACAAGAACACATTATGTAAATATTCAACCCACTGGATAAATACTAACTCACATTAAAAAAACAAAAACCCTCTCATTTTTGTCTCTGTAGTCAATTGCAGGCACAAACAATTACAGCTAGATGCTGTCTAATTGCACTTGCCAATCAAGTAGTTAAAACATTTAACTGCTACAATTTGCATAGTTAACTGTACATGCAATTATTTCTAACTGTAAAACAAGGGAAATTCAAATTTTAAACCAAACCCTAAAAGGCCTTCTAATTATTAAGCCAATGTGACAGTGGGTTAGGAGCTGAATAATATTTTGCATTTATGCCAGACTGTATAAAAAAACTTGCTTAGGCTCAAGTGGCACCTCTGTGGTCATTTGGGATTGTCTGAGAAGCCGGCTTTCCTCTGCTTGCCGGTACATTTATTTATTTATTTATTTTTTCAGTAAACTCGTCAAAAGCGTGGAGCCTGAAACTGTTCCTTAATCATCCTGCTTAAGCCCAGGGAAGACATTAATCCATGCTTAAGAACATGCGGCTTGATGGCTTCCCTGAGCTTAATCAGCATAATTAAGCTGTGGTTTTGGGCCATGTGGCAATCTGTGGAGAAGGGCGGGACCACCAGGGCCCCTTGACCAATTAGAGGTATGTGTGTGGCAGGGGGCCCTGCTGCACTCCACTTGCAGAAAAGGTGGACAGCCCTGGAATCTGTCCACAAAATCATCCAGCCACCTCCTCAAGCTTGGTAGACTTCTAATTATATATGTATGGAGTGCTTAAGTGGATTTATATGCAGGCCAGCTAGGACTAGGTGCCTTGCACATTTTTTCTTTTTGTGTTTCTTGGATCTTCGATCTTACCTTTACTGAATACAAGGTGATGCTATTTGTGACACTGATTGCTATATCTAGTTTCATTTCCTTCGTGATCCAAGGCTGGCACTTTTGCATTGCTCTGAAAGTGACTCTTTGAATTTTTATTTGAATGTGCATACTTGCATGTTCAGTTATGAGAAACTGAAAGAAACTTAGCTTTTCAATAGTATTTATGGAGTTAAGCAAACTGTTGCTGTTCATATTCCTTCCAGTGCAGTTTCTTGTAGTAAACCATAACTTTTCATAAGAAAATACTTTTAACTGTCCCATATGCTGGTGGTACCACACAGTAGTTTCTGAGGTAATGGTTGTTTCCTTCCTTCTTCTATTTACATACAAATTCACTGAGAACTTACTAAACATTAAATTACATTCTAAGGGTTGCTTAGGATAGCATATTTTGAAGACATTACTTTCAAGAAAAACAGGCTAAGAATTCATAGTAACTCTGAATGGAAATATTAACACTTAAATAGTACTATTTTCATGTGACTTGCCAGATTAATTAATAATTCTTGTTGAATAGGATCATTTCAAGTGATGAATTTCAGCCCTTTAGAGTGACTATTCGCTAAAGAATTCAGGTTAAAAAATTAATGTATGTCTGGATTTCAGAATTGTTTTCCACTCTCTTTATTTGGGTACACGTATGACCCTTACCCTTGTAGTACCAGGGCATCTCAAACTAGTCAAATTTTCTCTCAACAGCTTTGTGAGAAAGGGATATTATGTCAATTTTACAGATATGGGAAAGGTAAGTAATTTGTCTAGAGCCATACAGGCAATTCATGCCTGAGCCAAGAATTGAATCCCATGCATTATCCTATACATTAAACCAGTAGTTCTTATACTTTTTAGATTCCAGATACTCCTTGTTAGACTCAAGGCATGCCTCAAAAATGGCATTTCCTAGTTTTTACTTCTTTTTTGATTATGGAAAAATATAGAGCAGTTCTCCTGTTGGAAAGAACTCCACAGGTCAGTCTTTACACTATGAGTTTCTATTTTAAATCTCTGGGCACAGCCAGATGAGTACAGATGCATGGTACGTAATGCCACAGAAGTGTTTGCAGTACCACACATGCAGGCGTTCCCTGCACTGCTACCTTGAAGTGTGGGAGGGAGCGTGAGGTTTGACCCTGGGAGATCCTGGGGTCAAGAAAGCTGACACCAAAAAAGTGGGGTGGCACATGTGGCATCAGCGGGCACTGCCCAAAACTGGAGGTTGGCAGGCTGGAAACATACTTCAGTTGCTGGCCAGGCTTTCTGCTGCAGCTGCAGCACTGGGAGGCCCCCAGACCCCCAGGTAGGGCTGCTGGGGCCAGCACAGTTGCTGGCCTCAGCCTCCCAAACTCCACCTGGGGTAACCTGCCATGCGCAAGAGTGCCTGGCACAGGTGTTCCCTGGGGACAAGCAGCAGCAGTACAAGGTGTGTCATGGCTACTTGTCCCTGGAGAAACAAACATCTGCAGTTTTCTGAAATGAACGTGGTCTCTGTGTTTAGCTTGTGAATCATGAATAGTTATTTGCACGCTTAACTGTGCTAATATTGCATGGTATCCTACACCATCTTTATAAGGATCTCTCAGCACCCTGGTTGAGAATTACTGCATTAAACCATCCTTATTTTCTAGGGGAATAAGTAGTCGCATTTTCTGCTCCTTAAATGGATGAATAATGCTTTGAAATAGTGTAATGATGGGTGGCTAATAGTTAGAAGAACCCTTTGGCTACACTTTTGTGCAGTTTCCTTCATTTGCAACTATGGCAGATGAGTATTTGTGAATAGAATATAGCATGACCTCATGTTTAACATTTTCCATTTGAGATGTGTATTTGAAAATCCCTCTGCAATCATTTTATTATTGCTGTTCAGCCAGTTCTAGTCATGAATAAATTCTCTTTATCATTTTAGGGTGAATTTTCAAATTTATGATAGGGACTGTTACCTAAGTACACTAGCACAGAAAACACAATTGAAGATACAAAATTAACAAGGGATTCTACAGGCTTTCACATTCTTGAACACATTCATGACATCCTACTGCCTTGGTTCTTTGCTGTTTGCATTGGAAATGAGGACACCAGTTCAACTCAGGTCAGTACCTGGGTATATATGGTGATTGTATTTGGTAAGTTACCATATTTTCTTGCATACAACACACCTAAAAATAAAACACACACCTTGTTTTTGGACAGTTGTATGTAGAAAAAAGATTTTTTGAGAGCCATTGATATTTGGGTGACATAAAGTCCTCTGGAAAACAGTGTGTCCAGGAAGTGTGGCATGAGGTACTTCCTAGTTTGGTACACTATCTCCTGCAATGCCACCCTTCTGTTCTATGATCCCAAGAAGATTTATTCTAGGTCCCTGAAGGTAAGGTCCCAGACTCTTGCAAGGGCAATATCAAGATTAATATTGTTTTTACTGTAAGTAGTTCTTCATATAAATTCTTGTAAATAAAGTTTTGTTTCCACATCACAAGCCTCATCAAGATATCAACAGCAGCTCATTTGCTACTTTGAGTACAAGTTGCAGTGTTCAGTCAATAGTTACAGCTGTGAGACGGTTAACACAAGACTCTGCTCCTTCAGTGTGCTGAGCAGACAAAAGCAGTAGTTATCTTGGCAGCTGCATGGTGTGCAATGTCTCCAGGACTGCTTCTTTGCAACTGAAGAAAATGGCTTGCCCTATTAAAACACACAACACAAATGTAAGGAGCTGCTTTTGAGGTGGGGATGAGAAAGGCACATGTTGTATGTAAGAAATATGGTACCCCCCCTCACTTCCAGCACTCACTAAAATCAGCATGGCTCTAATTCCATGCCAATTTGATTTTTGTCTTCACTGAAAACTGTTTGGAGGGCTTGTGTAGCATTAACATATATAAGTTTTCTAGAAGATATTCATGTATGCAAAAAGAGGCACTTGACTGTAAGGGGTGCTTCCTGAGAGGGATAATGACTTTAAAAAAGCAGAAGCATCCAGTTTCTTTGAGTGACTTCTCTTCAGCATTTTATATAACCTGGGACCAAATATCACTGACTCACTCATTCTAAAGACAGACTAGCCTCTACTCTTTCAGCTTAGACCTGTAAAGAAAAATCTTGTCCAGATAAAGTCACGTCCAGCTTCTCACTCAGGAGCAAAACTCTTAACACTTTAGGTCTTGTTGGCTTCTGTAAGCCACATCTGCAGTTCTGTAAATTGGCCTCATCTGGGTTGGCTTATGCCTAAGGGACATTCTTGCTCTCAGATAGTGCTTGTTTGCTTCACATATCTTGACTTTAGACACATGCAGCCACTTCCAGGTAAAAGATTATATTATTTTGACAGAGAAGAAACACCAACAAGTTCAGCTGAGGGTTTCCATTTTCACTGAAGAAAACTAATTTGCCTTCTCAGGGCATGCTGAAAGGATAGCTTCTATTTTTTTGCAGAGGAGCTATGGCTTGGGAAGACAGATTACCTCTGAGAGAAATAGAAGGCAAGGATGGCACTAGTCATCCTTACACTCTGACCACATACTGTAGTGCAGGGGTTGTCAACGGGGGGTACCTGGAAAGGTGATGGGGGTACGTGCGGGGAGGCAGGGATGGAGCAGGGTGGGGGGAGTGTGGGCAGTGGTGCCCTCTGCAGGCTACACAGATGCCGCCTGGCTGGCGGCTCCAAGGGCTGCTGATGGGCAGTGCGTGATTGACTGGGTGCAAGACCCATCAGCAGCCCTGCGGAGCTGTGTGTGTGACTGGCCATGGGAAACTGGGGCATGGCAGCGGTGGCGGCGGCAGTGCAGGGTGGCAGGTGGCAGTGGTGGCGTGGGTGACGGTGGCGGCCACTGCATGTAAGCTGCCCCCCCGTGTGTGCGAACCCCTCCCATGTGCAAGTCCTCCCTACATGTGAGCACCCCCCATCTGGCGACTACCATCAGAAGGGGTACATTTGTTAAAAAAGGTTGAAAACCCTTGCTTTAGTGTCTGCAGAGAGAAGCAGAGAGAGGCTTACTTTGCTTTGCTGAGAGGTTGGGCTGTGGATCCCTAAATGTTGTCAAATAAGGTACCTGTGGGAAACTGTTTTTTCTACCTACCTCTATCTCCCACTTGCCCCTGCTCCTTGAAGTCTAAAAGGTTGGGGAAAAAAACCATGATATTCATTTAGACCTGTGAGCCTTCCTTTCTGTGTCAGCCTGCTCAAGTCTAGCCAGGCACTGCAAAAACTTCCTTAGACAGCTCTGCTAATGCATTTCTGATTTGCAGCATCCAGGCCTGGGCCTCTCAAGAGCAGAAAGTGTTGAATTGTGCCAAATTCTGTCGTGGTTTTTTGATGCGGACCAATGCCAATTAGTGCTATGGGCCTTTTTTCTTTATTCTCATCCAAACAACATTAAAAAGTTTAAGTATTTGGTTACCCTTATTTTTCTTGCATGCTCATACTTCCTCTACGTAGCCCATCACTCCATTTATTATCATTTCTGACTGACTTAGGAAGCTGGGAGAATCTGTGCATTATGCCAGAATAAACTGCTGTAATTAATACTGTGGTTAGAAGGTCAGATGGATTCAGCAAAACACTTGGGTGGAAAGTCTACAAGGCAGATTCAGTTATGGTCCAGTTTTCTAAAGTCTGGGCAAGGGAAGAATGAAAATAATAATAATAGTGGAATATCTGGAGTGGTTTTTCTGTTATGTTCATTTTAGGCCAACAGCTTTATGTTCCAGGGACACCCTGTTTTTCATTTGGAAAGGAGTGTAGTTCTGCATTTTTGTATACTTAGAACTTTGTGAAGAAAAAACACAGGAATCTTCTTTCTTTTACTGTGGTAGTACCTAATTTTATGGCTTTTCTTGTGTGGGTATTCCTTCCTTATGTGAGTAGGACCAGGACTTCAATGAAACCAGATATGAATACTTTTTAGAAGGATCAGGACGTAAATGATGATAAACTCCACAGACTCTAATTTCCACTCTTCAGCAATTCAGCCTGATTGCTGTATTTCAGTTACCTGAAAACATGTATGCGGGTTCTTGAATTGCTTTTGAGACACATCTTTCTGACAGAAATGAGCAGAAATGAGAGACTATTAAGTCCTGTATATGGAGTGATGGAAAGTGTGGTGAAGGCCAGTGTAAATAGTGTAATTATTCAGAACTTCTTAATTCCATCCATAATTTTATTATGGAATACATAATAGAAGAAAACCAAAAAGAACCTGTGAGTTAAAGGTGCATAAAGCAGCACACAGGTTAAAAAAAAAATCCTGACAAATCTGTGGACAATTCTTAATCTAATTATAAAACAGGTGCATTAAGAAATACAATAACTTGCACTGTATATCTATGGTTTTGTGACGTATTTAATGGAATGTGGCATGATGTTGCATTCAAGTTAGTGGTGTATGAGCATTGTCACCAAGGCTGAAAAACTGCTGAGCAACTAAAATCAAATGCTAAACAGTGTTATTTATTTTGAGTTAGGTGTTCAGTGCAGGCTGAAAGGATCCGTGTACAATAAAGAAGCTGTGATAGTTGGACCTATGGTGGTATAAATTCATAATGACCTCCTGTAGAATTTGGCCTTGTGTACATTTGTCTACACTGCCACTAAGTTTCTGTTGAGTTATGCAACCTCTGAAATGATCTGGCATGCTTGCAACATGGGGAAAGCTTGCCACTTTGGGTGGGGCTCTGAATGTACTGTTTTCTGCAACTGTTTTTGGATTGATGTGTGACTTTTTGACATGGAAGAAAAGAATGAGATAAGGCAGTCATATAGGAAGGGAGTTAACTTTAATGGTCATTCTTGTCAGAGATTGAGAAGCCAAAGGTGATAGCCATAGGTTTGCAGGTAAGGCTCTGTAAAAAAAAAAATGCAGCTCACTGGTTTTCAGGTTTTTGTTGGCAAATGCCTTAGGGTTTGTCTTAAAAAATAATCCAGAATATGTTAGGGTGTGAAGTTAAAGTGGATTAACTACCCTTGAGGAACACTATGGATGGACACACTTCGTCAGGAATAGAGAGCCTTCCAAATGATCTGAATGCACTTCCAGTTTGGATTAAGACTGTTCACCCCTGGAATTAATGATTAACCTATACTTATTCCCTATATAGATAGATATTTAGGTCTAGTTCAGGTTATATTTGGAAAGTGGATCTAGAAAATCAAAAGAGAGAGGAACGTGAGAAGGAAAGAAAGAAAACTAAGGTTCTTAACACAAGTGTCACAAAGGTATAACTTGGACAATTCAAGTCTGCCTTGCAGACCTGTAATTTCTTATGTCCAGGAAATTGCTTGTGGGTTTGTGAACCTTATAAATAGGCTTGACTTGTCAATAACACAAAACCTTTTTTAAACACGTTCTTTGACAGACTGGATTGTAAGGTACTCTAATGTTTATAACTCATTGTGTACTTGGCTTAATTTTTGTTAAAGAATACCATTAAACTTACTGAGTGCTATTAGGGTACCAAGCATAATGTAAAACTGTAATGGGCCAAAAGACCCAAGTCATAAAACATGGCTGTGGAGTTGGCTAATTGCACCAGGAATTCATAGCTTTAATTACACCTTTGTTCCTTTATTTATATTCATGATACCTGTATACAGGTTGGCTTCAATGAAGAGGAGTGTTTACCTGTTGCATGTGGCACTTTCCTAAACTGACCTGACTGTGCAGAAAATGCATTTATTGAATTTTGACACCTTTGATCTTGGATTACTTATTACAGGCTAGAAGACTTTGTAATGTCAGCAAAAAACCCTCTATTAACTACACTATCATCCATAGCAATTAATTTTTTTCTGAAGTCTTGTTGTCACTGTCTTTTATAGTATCCCTTTAAACTTTAGAGTGACACTTTTTCCTTTTATAACACAGCCCTAGTATTTAGCTAGGTAATGGGATTTATGATTTTGTTTACATCAGTTGCCATGGCAACCCACCATAAAAGATCAGTTGCCTGGCAACTTGGTATTGTGGAGTTGCAATGGAGGGTGGAATTTTTTGTCTCTCTGAAGGGAGGGCTTAAGGAATAATGAAAACTTCTGCTCATACTTCTCACGAATGCTTTTATTTTCAAGGTCAACCAAATGTTTTTTCAGTAAAGACTAATGCACTTTTCTTCAAAAGATGCACCGTAAAATGTTTCTCTAAGATTATCCTGTCTCACAGCGAAGGACAACCAGCTTAAGAAGTTTTTATTCTCTCCATGCTGCTGCAAAATAAGGTTTAGAGTAACTGTGGGACAGCCATAATGAAGCAGGTCTCTTATTTACTGGCTACTTCTGCATTCATTAACAAATGAGCTACTGTACATTTGAAAGTATCACTGATCCTAAGATCCAAAATGTTCTTCTGTGGTATATTTTTTCACTTTTAGAATTGTCTCGTCTTTCATCATTTAATGGGTTTTATCAAATGTGATACTGTGGAAGTGATGAGAATTCAGGAAATGAGACTTGAAATTCCTCACCAGGTTAAAACTTGCCATTTTTAATCAGTGTTTTGACTTGTATCTTTTGGAATATATATGGTATGTGTATACATGACATAAATATATAATTATAAAACCAAATTTGAGTCCAATGTGTTGATAAGAACAAAAAGTGCACTTGAATAAGCTAAGTATAAGTGAACTTCCTTCTTTTTTTGCATTTCTATTCCCAATTTTGGTTTGAACCCCTAACATTTTCATTACTTCAGAATGATTTAAATCTGTATGCTGCTAATTGACAAATTCTACCATGGCTGTGGTCAAACCTCCATCCTATTTATATGAACAGACAATCTAATTGTAGGCGATAAAATAGCTTTAGCACAGGAAATATTTTTTAAAGACAATGCAGAAATATTATTGTACAATGAGCATTTCCATCATCCAAAGATACACCCCACCCTTAGTGACCAAGACTGTGCTTAGGCTACTTAGCAGTAGACAGTATGAATGGCAACTCAAGCACCCATATACCAGCTGCTTAAGCATGCTTATGTTATCAGGCATCTTGAATGCTCTTTAGCAGCATTCCATAGTGACAGTTAAGGTAAGAACTAAATATCTTGACAAACAACTGCCAGCAAGATGAAAGGGTGCTTATTTTTAAAAATACAAATATAAACAGCTGCACTGTATAATTAATGCCATCTGGTGGGTTCAAAATGGCCCACATCACCAGAAGCAGCATTCTACAGATGCCTGCTGAGATGCCTAGAGGCCATGATGATTCTTTCACTTGACTTTGTCTCCTAATTTTTGTCCTCTGTGTTATCGTGTCTGCATACTATTACAATGATTCTTTATGGGCGTGTTCTCTGCTAAAAGATCCTAATGCTGACCAAGTTAAAGCAAGTAACCTGAGCAAAACTCTCTCTTTGAGATTAATCTACACTTGAAAAGTAATTTTGGGATAAGGAAAGACGTGGATGTAAAGTACATTAGCCATTACAGAATAACTTTATGTATACCCAAGACCACTATTCCAGAATTAAGGGATTAGGAACAACACATCTAAGAAAACTTTGAATTGGTGACACTGTAATAGGTTTGGTACTGTACAATTTATACACAATAAATTATATCAGTTATATTGATACTACACCCATACTGCTTCCCTGCTGAAGCCAGAACACTTTTGAAAAACAAGTCCGACCCGCTCTGTTCTTCTTTGTGTGGTCCCAAGGTCCACGGCAGACCTTAAAGTTAAGGCACTATGAAATCTGATGCAGAATCCCAATGACTGTGCTTCCTGCCATGCCACACGTGCATGGCATGAGGTACAGTTTCAGGATGCTACATCAGATTCCATTGCACCACATTGCTGAGCCTAGGCACCCCCTGCCTTAGGAGTAGCAAGCTTAGTTCCCAGCTGAGGGAATGCATGGCGTGTCTCCCCAAATGGAAACTATGAATAGTTGAGGGGGCACTCTCAGTCTCTGGAGTGTGCAGGAGTCTTGGAAGATTCTCTTGTGCCCCAGAGCCTGGCCACTAGCCACAAGTTCAATTAGAGGCATGATAGGAGCCAGCCACAGAGGTATGACACGTTTTGCATAATAACTTTGTGGCTTATTCCTTGTTTTATTACACCATTAATTGGATGATTGTGTGGCCAGGTCACTCCTTAAGATGTGGCTAACCAGTTAATCACATCTTAAGTGTAACATCTGTCAGGGGCCCAAGTCTAGCGGTTATGCATCATAGAGGTGTTCTAAGCATGCACCCTTAGTGCTGCATTAAGGTCCTCCTGAGCCAAGATACTGATGGAAATGCCAGTTGTTTTCCATCAGTGAGTTATTTCTTCTCAGAGCACAGCAGTGCTTAGTAGAAATTAGCATGTCTTTGTAGCAGTAGAGATAAATCAGGCTGTCTATAGTCAGCATTCTTGGACTGAGTCTCTACTCACCTCCTAACTTACACAAATCACTTCATTTTTTTCTGTGGTCTGGTTTTCCCATTCGTAAAAGGAGGACACAAATACCCACTTTTTAAAAAAAAGCACTGAGATTTCTCTTTGAAACTGCTATATATTTGGGAGAACATTTTAATTTATTTATTACTTTTTAAGAAGGGTTGTGCAGGAACTAACTAACACTTCATAAGTTTCAAGGCTTCCTGTTTTTCAGCTAGTCAATTGGTTTGGAGTAGCCAGGTCTATGGGTACTCTATAAAGCTGGAAAGGAAGTGTTGAAGGAAAGTTGTAAAGCAGCTGGGAGCATTGGGAAGTGGCATGGTTGCATTGCACAGTAGCTTCATCAGCATGGATATAAAAAGAGAGGAAGCTGAGGGTAATGTTCCCTCAGTAGAGGTTCTAATCTTCTAGATCATAAAGGTCCTTTCTGGCCTTAAAATCTATCTAAGAGAGGTTCTACGCTTAATCAAGTCCTAAAACTGGGAAATGAAGCAATTAACGGAGAAAGCAGTCAGAAAACAGGTGATATTTTTGGTGCATGTATCACATAAAATAGTGGTCTACAGATTTCATGTGTCACTGTATATGTTCAACAAAGACATTTTACATGGTTTGTGGAGTCTTTAACAAACCTCTGCAATGGTAGTCTATCATTCTATATTCACAGTTCCCAGCCTTCCCCACCTTCTTTCCCCAAACTTGGACACTGTAAAAATCACTTTCTGAATTTTTATGGGTATTATTCATTTTGTTCTCCCTCTTATAACTAGGCTCAGGTAAAAAGGGTATTAAATTTAATATGTCTACTCTGAGAAAAGTGAAACTGTACAAACATAGACCACCTTCCCAGCAACACACTCCTAGCCACCATGGACGTTACCAGCATATATACCAACATCCCACACCAGGATGGCCAAGCCACCCTAACATACCTACAGGAACAAGATTACAACTCAGAATACAGACCCAAAGATATTCCTGACCTTATACACTTCATCCTCACACACAACAATTTCACTTTTAATAACCAACACTTCCTCCAGATGATGGGAACAACTATGGGCACCAAAATGGCCCCATAGTATGCCAACCTTTTTATGAGCCACCAGGAAGAAGACTTCCTCAAGAACTGCACCATCAAACCCTTGCTATACTTAAGATATATTGATGACATCTTCATCATTTGGATTGAAAACCTGCAATCTCTGATCGAGTTCCATCAGAAATTCAACAGTCACCATCCCTCCATCCAACTTGCTCTAGAATGCTCCACCACCAACATCTCCTTTTTAGACATGATAATCAGTATCCAGAATGATAAATTTACAGACCACATTATACAAGAAACCCACAGACCAACGTACATATCTGTACAGAACCAGCAATCACCCCAAACACACCAAAAAAGCTGTGATGTACAGCCAAGCCCTCAGATACCACCGAATTTGCACTGAAGAGAACACCTGGGATTGCCACCTCACCAATCTTAAAAAGGCTTTCACCCAACAAAGACATTCCTCCAGAGAGATAGATTGCATGTTTGAAAGAGCTACCCAGATACCATATGAAGAACTGCTGCAATACATAAGAACCCCCCCCATAAATCGCACACTGCTGGTTATCATATGTCATCGCTCCCTCGAATCCGTATGGAAAATCGTCAAACAATTGAAACCCATACTGGAAAGAGATCCTATTCTTAAAGAGATCTTCCCAGAGCCACCTATCCTAGCTTTCAAACAAACATCAAACCTCTCCAACCTCATCACCAGAAGCAAACTTCCTCAGACTCAGAACACACCAAAAAGATCCAAAACCTGCCAACACATCTCCACCACCCCCACAATTACTACACCCCACAACAGAGCCATCAGCATTCCTGGATCTCACAGCTGCACCTCCAGAAATGTAATATACCTCATCCGATGCACCAAATGCCCTCATGGGAAATACGTAGGTGAGACCAAACAACAACTGCGCACCAAAATGAATGCACATCAGAAATCTATCATAGACAAGAATACCCAATTTCCTAAGAGGGCACATTTCTCACAAGAAAACCTTTCTCTCTCCAATCTTTCAGTCCTGATCCTCAAAAGAAACTTACACAACATTTCCCAGAGACGAGTCTATGAACTCCATTTCATCAACCTCCTGCATACTAAAAATCATGGACTAAATATAGACATTGGATTTATGACACACTATAACCTGCCTGATATCTGACTTCCCAGGTACTTCTCTACTATTCATTCCCCTTCTTTTCCCTCTACCCCTCCGGCCTGTACCTTATTTCCACACAATCCTGATCTTGAATACCTCAGAATCATGTATAATCAGGGATAGCTTTAGTCATGCAGGATTTAAACCATATTGGGCTTTATAGTTTGAAATCTGCACCTATATTTGGGCCTTAGCAGGGGTACAGGGCAGTATATGGATATATGTATTGTTAAATTCTGTTACCGTCTTAATGCCTGTAAGTGATTTAGCTTGATGCAAACACTACGTTGTTTTCTTGCCAAAGCAGATAGCATGGTGGGCCATCTGTGCCTTGCACCTCTTTCCAAACTAAGGGCAGTACAGAGCTAAGACCTGTAAACAGGTTCTCTTTACTTGTTCTACTGATTACAGGAGATTAGCTTTATCTAGTCTATTACACTCAGTTCAAAAGCAAATACCTCTAACAAAATGCAAATATAGTCTTGAACAGCAAACTTTCAAAGGTCTTTATTCATCAGAAAAAATAAGATCAGGGAATGGGGAGAGATTGTCTCTGAGAATTTCTAATGCCAAACAAAGCCAGATGTCTACTGGTTCAAATCCAGGCCATGGTGTCTCTGAAGTGGTGTTACTTGAGGCCCACATGAAAAAGAATGGGTGGACTTGGTCTACCCCCTAGTAGTTCCAACCAGGGAAACTAAATGCCTCCCAAATGTCCTGATACAGTCTGGATAAAGTAGTGGTGGTCCCATGGTCACACAGGTTGGGATCTCTGTTAGCTAACATGCTACTTCCTTTAATCCACTTCAGTTATCAAATGCCCCCAAATCTTTTTTTCCCCTCATCAGAATTTTGAATACTGAAAGCTTTTGAACATTTTTAATATGTTATTTTAATATGCTTCTGCATGAGATAAGATCCCTAGTGCTTTCAGCATCAACTGGGCTATTGCTTTGAATAGTGCTTCACTTACAGCTGAGGAAACAATTTCTAAACAATTAGAAAAGTCTTTACACCTTTAAATCCTAAACTGAGAAGCATTCATTGCTCCCCATGTATATTTTCTAAAAATAAAACGTTAATAAGGGGTCTGGAGTTAGATGATATGCTAATGAAATTGTGTGCATGTTACCACGATATCGATAGACTTGCGTTAGATTTTTATTGCTTCTTAGGAATAGCAGGAGAAAGTCTCAAAATGTTTATTCCACTGAACTTAACCCTCTTTTCTTCTTTTGCTTCTGCTTCTCCTTCTTTGCATTCACTCATTATTAAAGATTTTTTTAAATTCTCATTTGTCTTGGAAGCCTACAGAAAAAAGGTGACACTATAAACTCAGATCTCTCATCAGAGGTGCAAACAGATGACTGAAGAACCTTCCTTTACTTCTCCCTTTGCTATCTCTCTTCAGAAGGCAACAGTAAGTAGTCAGATCATGGGAATTTTAAGATTTGGAAATTATTTTAGCAGTTCACTTTTTAGGAATAATCCCTAGTTTGACAAAGTTACAGTTGAGCTTCTGCTTTAGCAAGAATGCATGGGCCTAATTTTCAAATCCTATATGAGGGTGAGTCAAAGCTCCATTGATTTACAGTAGCGGTGCTCAGTCTATAGCCCACAGGCCTGTGGAGCCCACAGGTTTGAAAATTTGGCAGCAGGGGATTAGTGGCAACATTAATTGGGCTGTTGCTTTCACTGCTTCCTCACTGCCAAATTTCCAGACCTGTGTGGCCTGGATGATGTGGCCCCATGCTCCATATTGCACTGGTGTGCAGGGTTGATTTGCTGCTGGATATGGTATGTGGGGTCAGTTAGATATGGCATATGAGCATAAGCTGGTGTGCTTGCTGACTGATCCCAAATGCCAACTTCATGATGGATCCAGCCCGCAGACCACCCCATACAGAGGATCCAGATTAATCCTGTGCCACTCATCCAGTCTGCAGGATCCTGATTTATGAAGAGAGGCTGAGGGAACTGTGAGTATTTAATTTGGAAAAGAGAAGACTGAGGGGGGATTTAATAGCCCCACGTGGAGTTGGGGCAGAGGATGGAGCTAGACCTGAGCTTAGTGATAGTGTATGACAGAATAAGAATGGTCTCAAGTTGCAGCATGGAACGTTTAGGTTAGATATTAGGAAAACCTTTCTCACTAGGAGGATAGTAAAACACTGAAACATGCTACCCAGAGAAGTTGTGGAATTTCCACCCTTGGAGGTTTTTAAGATTTGGCTAGACAAAGCCTTGGCTAGGATGATTTAGTTGGGGATGGTCCTGCTTTGAGCAGGGGGTTGGACTAGATGATCTCTTGAGGCCCCTTCTGACCCTAATTTTCTATGAGTCTATGTTAAGGAAATATTTGAAGCATTTTGGTCCCATTTACAAAATTTTCTGCACAACTATAGAGTGTCAGGTCTAACTTCTATTTTTCTTACAATGAGAGCTGGGCTGCTTGTAATTTCAGCAGCTCAAGCTTTAGTGTTGTGAGACTCAATGGAAGTTGACAACATTACTTTCATTGTACCCTGTAGCAAGCAGACCTTCAGCTAAGCAGCTGACTGTATTTAGTCTATTTATCTGGATACCTTAGTTGGGATTTTATGGGGTTTATTTTTGCTTGCATTAGTGCCAGAATTGGAGACTCCTCTTCCTAGAGTAGGTGTAGCAAAGATGTGGACCAGATCTGACCTGTGGACCCCTATCACCTGGCCGCTAGAGCTGCAGCCTTTGGGCTTGGAGTTGACTCAGGCAGTCTGTGGGGTGCACCATGTGGCCTCATGCACCAGATATCTTGCTTATTCTGCCCACTTTGGGACCACACTACACACAGCACTCACTCCAGCACATGGCAGCTCCATCACAGATCCAGTGGTACATCCCAGAGTAGCCATTATGTCCTAGAGCAGCAGTTCCCAAACTGTGGGTTGTGACCTCATGTGAGGTTGCAACATCAGCAGATGGGATCACGGGAGTGGGGGGCTGTGGGTTGGGAGTGAGGGGCTGTGGGTTGGGAGTGAGGGGCTGAGGAAATGGAGTCATGCTGAGGAAATGTGGCCATAAATGGGGTTATGCTCAGGAAAAGCTTGGGAAGCACTGTCCTAGAATATTCTGAGTGAAATTCTGTTCCTACTGAAGCTGTTTTGCTATTAGCTTCCAAAGGATTTTATCCTATTTTCCAGGGAATAGGGAACAAACATTGATGGAGCAAAATTCCTTTCTCGGCAAAGAATGTGTTTAAGCATTATGGAACAACTTGTGCCCTATTTTATAATTATTTTACCATTTGTTTTAAAGTTGTTTTTTAACAAGAGAAAATAAAAACAAATGTGAAATTATTCCATTTGTTTCTTCTAAAGGAAAAAATGTGTGTTCTGACTGCCATTATTGTGATAAGTTTTTGTGACATTTCACAAGTTAAACTAATAAATTTCAGTCCCTCTAATCTTCACCAACATTTATATAATTGTTATTAATGTAGTAGCATGATGCATTGTTGAACTGTTTGACAAGCTTTCCTTCTTTTCATTGTTGTACAAATTTGGTGGGTGCTGTAGTATCTGAGTGAGAGGGTAACTGATACTAGTTATGCCAATAAAGTACAAAAAAAGCCTCTTTCATGGCAGTCTTCATCCTCCACCTTACTCCATGTTATGAAAAGGTCTACTGTGCTTATTAACTTTTTTAAAAGAAGGGCCTTTCCACGTGTTTCTGTTCTTCAGTGATTGTTGCCAGTCATTTCAACAATGCAAAGTGCTGTGGTGTTGATCTTGATTTAAAACCTTTACACTAAACTAAAAGTCAAGAATGATTATTATCTGCAGCTGGACTAATGAGTCCAGTTTTGGGCACCATACTTCAGGGTGTGGGGGGTAACTTTGAGAGGGTCCAGAGGAGAGCCATTCATGTGGTTAGAGGCCTACAGGTTAGGGGTCGGACTCGATGATCTGCTGCGGTCCCTTCCAACCCTAGCATCTATGAATGTATGGTGATTCAACCTGTCCCTGTTCCTATCTGGACTAGATCAGCATTTGTGATGAGTGAATATACTCATTTTTGCTTTCTTTAATTACATCAAATGGCCAGGATAGTCACAGAGGTTTTTGTAAGAAAATTAAAAATTAAAATTAACATTTTGTTTCACAGATATACTTTCTGATTTCTGTTTGCTTTTGTGACAAAAGTGATATGATGTGGGTCTATTTTAGTACTGTGGAGTCAATACAACTCTAAAAAATGACTTTTGCATCAGCAACCCATTTGTGAACTAACTCCCAGACTCTATACAGAGCATTTACAGAATTGTTGTCAGTACTCAAGTCGGAACAATGAGGAGAGGGAGAAAAGCTGAAAAACAATGCTAAGCTTATCTGAAGAGAGGATATATTGACAAGACTAGTTTTAAGAGGTATTAAAACTTCCTAGGTCCATCATAAACTTGCTCTGAAATATGACATTCCTCCTCAGAACAGAAAGCTATCTGCCATCTTTTACTATTGGTTAAATAACTTTAGAGATAGGGTAGTGAATGTACATTCAGTTGGGTATCTTTCAGAGAGAGAGGTGGGTGGTGACTTTGGGGTTTTGAGATTTCCACCTGCTACCCTCCTTATTTATCTTCCTATTATAATTTATCCCTTTACATCCTGAAAGATTAAGAGAAAAAAGAAAGAGGAGAGGAGTGGGGGAAGGGGTGACTTTTTCTAAGCAAAGACCTTTACACTACCTCTCTGCTTTTTTCATGTTCCATAAGTAGACTGACGCAAGGGAGGACTTAATATATTGTAAATCAGACAGTCACAAGTAAAAGCGCTAAAAAAGACAAACTGTTGGGAGGTCCCCTCTTTCTTTAGGACTCCCCTAATCCCCACTGATATCTTTCTTGTTTTAATTATCAAATGCTCTACTTTAAATTTGTAGCAACTTTTTTCTTTTCTTGCAGTAAGGCACAATAGATTTTCTTCTCTCTTTATTTTTTTGTTCTCTCTCTTTCTAATCATGAGGTAAAAAATCCTGTTGACCATATGCTATAATTATCAGATTGTACAGCTTCAAAACAATGTGAAAAGTCTCTTAAATGTGTACGTAGCCCATTCTCTCTCTAACTGTACCTAGCAAATGCTGCAGGGAATGGCCTTGCTATTAGCAATTCCATATCTACTCATTGCCTTTTCCAAGTAAACATCAGAGGTTCAACATCATGGCAGACCAGTCTCTCACGGCTAACAGATACCAAATATTATACTTCTGAAAAATATATTCAGAAACTGTATTTTTCATTTTCACTTTCCTTCCCATTTTATAAACTGTTTTTTGAGCATCTCACTAGAAGATGAACAATCATTATTTCCCACTTTTATTTCCCCTGCTATAATATTTGAGATTAAAGCCTGCCTTCAGATACTTAATGGTACCTACTGATGACAACAAGGTAACCTTGGGAGCCTAAAACTGTGATTTGCCAATTACATGAGAGCAAGGGTAAGAAAGAGTGCTTTTAATTCAGAAAATTGTACATGTAATTGCCGTGCCCTGGAGTACTTTATTCTGACTCAAACTGCTCTGGAGTTTTAATTCAGAAACCAGAAGTTTGGTTTTAAAAGGCATGTGTCAGAAGATGTTCAGTTTATGGTTCTTAAAGAGCTTGTCCATTAAAAGAAAAAAAAAGAGTTCCCATTTAAATGAATATATCCACATTTTAGCTCTGAATAGCCTTAACACAGAAAATGGTCCTCTCTTCCTTGCAAAAGGGAATAGAATGAGAGAAAAGAGTTTGAATGGAACTACTGTTTCATGAAATCCTGACTGAGTATATAAAAATGTAGGTAGACTCTTGTATCTACTTGGCAGTCCTCTTGATTTATAAGGGACCCTGCTCAGACATAGATGTTTGATCACAGGGAGCAGTTTGCAGATTCAGGGCTTTAATTTGCAACAGACTGAAAGAAAACATAAGTTTTTTGGAGATGCACATTTTGTTTCACTGTGGCCACATTACATTTTGTTTTACTGTGGCCACATTTACACGTACAATTTACTGTAGAATAGACTAATTAGCTGCAGAGTAAAGTGTCACCATCTACACATGCAATGCTATTAGACTGCAGTAAACTAATTAATGCCACAGTAAGATAGTACTGTCCCTCAGGGACAGTAATTAACTGTAATTAAACACATCTGCAGATGTTCACTGCTGGCATAAATTGCACTCAGTCAGCTCAGCCAGTAAGGGGCTAGACTCCTGTTTGCTTCCTAGCCACGTGGCTCCTCACTTTCAGCACCCTCATGCTCCAGCCAGCCCCTTTGCTACCCAGCACTGCCACATGCAGCCTAGGGCAGAGCAGAGCAGAAGTGTCCCTAGAGTAAACTACTCCACCCTGGCTCAAGTTACTGCTGTCATAAATGCACACGTACATGCTGTACCCTGGAGTAGTTTACTCTGACCCAAACTGCTCCAGAATTTATTGCTTCAAATTAATTGCATACGTAGATGTATACTGTGACCCCTTCCAGACATCAAAGCACTTTGAGATGCCACAAGAGGCATGCTGGGAATGAAAACATGTTCCCCACGCTGCATATTCACAGTGACAGCTATGTCAGAAACATGTGACAGCTATGTCAGAAACAGCAGGCAGCATAATCGTACCCAAAAAGAAACAGATTGTAAATTAAACTAGGACAAGTTTGACTATGATAAGAAGAAACATTGAGAAAGAAGAATCTTGGGACCTAACTAATCCTCCTAGTGCTGTTCATGTGCAAATCCTTTTGACCTAAAAAATTGCACACAAGGGACACATCCGGACAAGCGAGGACTTGCAGTATATGATGCTGCAGACCCATCTTCAGCACTGCACGTGCCACACAGACGGGTATTCCCTGCACTGCTAATTTGCACCCCAAGGTCAAAAAACCCTGCACCTTAAAAAAGCGGAGTTGTACAGGTGTGCGTCACCCAAAACTGGAGCCTGGCCAGCTGGAGCCATGCTTTGGCTGCCAGCCAGGCTCCCTGCTGCAGGATCATTGTAGCTCTTGCAGGCCTCCAGGTAAGGCTGGTGAGACCAGCACAGTGGTTGGCCCCAGTCTCCCCTACCCCACCCAGAGCAATGTGCCATGTGCCAGTGTGTCATGCATATTCCCAGGGGACAAGTAGCAGTAGCACACATTGTGCTGTTGCTGTTTGTCCCTGGGGAAATGTACGTTGCCACTCATGGGGACGTGTCCAAGGAAGGTATGCAGGATCTAACTGTAATTTGCTGTCCATTGTTATATGACAGATTCTCCTGAAGAAAACCATCAACCTTCATAACAGTGAACAAGGCTGATCAGCTTCTAATATCTACTAAACAGTAATGTTCTCATAATAAAAATGTTTGAGAAGACAATACCTCTGCCTTGAAGAAAGCAACATTGGGTCCAGATCTTTTAACAAGAATTATGATGGTGAATCCTTGAGCACCAAAGTCAATGGGACTTTCTTGTCAACAGATAGCCTTTCTCTGAGGCACGTCTTGCACAAGTGGGGACTAAGCGGAGGCATAATTGATGAGCTATGTTAAGAGCTTGCAAACATTTGAAGCGTGTGAAAAAGGAAGAGGATAATTTGTGGCAAACTAATGGACTATAATTGGGAGCAATGAGAGGAAATTAAGAAAACAGGATAAATTAGATTGAACATCTTGCCAATGAGATCTATTATGCTGTGGAATAATCCTTGTTGGGAAAACAGTAGGAGACTTTTTGCATGGTAAAGTTAGTCTTAAACAGTACAGAATACTGATAAATGTACTCATGGAATTTCTGCACATGCAGAAAGAGGGACTAAATGAACTGCAGACATTTCCATCTTATTATTCTGTGATCTAAATCAAGTTTACAATTTGCCTTGTGCTGGGCAAGGAATGTATGGTCTCTTGCACCTGCCTTGGTGCCAAAAGGTTTTTTTTAATTTAATCCAAAAAGGATACTTTGAAGAAGTTGGGGGGAGGGGCAAAGGGAGGCAGTTTTCTTCCTTCTCTTCTCTACTCCAACCAACCTATTAATCGATGCTCAGCTAAACTGGAGCACCTAGTGATTCAGACACAACAACCAGACCTCAAACAAACTTTTCTTTGTTTTATTAGTTTAACTTCCAGGCAGCTGAAGCTGCTACCAAACCAATTTCAATTGAGCATTAGAAAATTGAAGAAACCAGCAAAATAAAGCAAAGGAGCAACATACTATTTTTGATTGACGATTAATTAGATTCTAGTTTACAGTGGCCAAATGGCTTGGAGATGAATCTCCCCTGCACTGGTTTCTACCAGAGGTCTGCTCCTTAGCTTGCTAAAAGGGTATAACATGCAGTACCTTCTCATCTGGTTTCCAGCAGTTCAAATTCCTTGTGTTGTTGTCTTCTGGCCAGCATACATAAACAGCTCAGGACTGCCCACCCACATTTACTGTGAACACAGATTTTAGCCATTTGCTAGCACTGAGCTGGATTTTCTTAGTAGTTTTCAACATTTTCTTAAAATGAGTGTGATCTGCTTAATCATAATCAAACATCTTAATATCTATTCATCTGTACATAGAGATAATTATAAACACAACAATGTATGCTCTCTGCATATAGATAAATGCCATGAGGCCAGATTTGCATGGGTTTAGCACCTACATCTGGGGTTAGATGTTTTGTAGAGAGGTTAGCTCCCAAATTGGCAGTAAATTGGGTTCAGATATTCAAAAGAGCTCTGTTCCCATTATGGCCCTGTTATCAGATTTCCAGAAGAGCTCAGCACATTGGCTAAAATACAACTGGTCAATTTAAAAAATGACCCCAGTGTTGGTCATTGAACTCTTTTGAACATTAAGTCCAATATATTAGTGTGTAAATGCATGCATGATTATAGTAGCAGGAAATAACTTCAGTGTTTACTGTATACGTTATACTTTGCAGTAGTTTTGGCACTGAGGATTCATACTCAGTTGCCGCGGGATGGGCCTGCCGAGAGAGAAGAGGACGCTCTGCCGCTGAGCCAGGTAAGTCGGGAAAGCATTTGTGGTTGTGCCTTGGGGGAAACAAGTGGCGAGGGAGAGGCGGCAGTGGGTAGCCTTAAATGCCTCTATACAAATGTTTGCGGTATGGGTGGCAAGCAGGAGGAGCTGTTTCTCCTGGTGGCTGTGGGAGACCCAGATTTGGTTCGTGTTGCAATGCACCTCACAACACCGCTCCTTGTGTGTGGAAGCTGCTGGGGAAGGCCCAGCAGTGGGATAATGATCAGTGCAGCTAAGGGTTGCTGTGGCAACTAATAGGTGTCAGCTGACCTAGGGGGCGGGGCTTAGCCCTATAAAGCCCAGAGCCAGAGGCAGGCTGGGAGTTCTCTGCCAGCAGCCAGTGGGGTGGGAGCTCCCAGAGACGGTAATGTGAGTACAGCTCCCAAGAGCTCCAAAGGCTGGAGCAGTAGTAGCTGGGAGGCTTACTTTGTTATGGCTAGGTGCCTTACGTGTGAGTTACAGCCAGAGGCTTATGTGATGTTGAGTTAGTATTGTGTTACACCGGTGGTCTGGATGAGGCTGTAGGGGTTGGAGGAGGCCTCATAGGGATCCCGGCACCGGGGAGGGTGTGATTCAGCATCAGAGAGGGCACAGCGATATTGTTATACGGGGTGAGGAGACCCCAGGCCCTAGCAAGGGGGCAATATGAGAGAAGCCCTAAGCAGGGGGCAGTATTTTAAGGCACCTATGAGGTGCAGCATTATTGGGAAGCCCTGATGGGGCACAGCGAGCCCTAGAGAGGGGAGCGCCACTTGAGAAGCCTAGGTGAGAGGCAGCATCGTTTGAGAAGCCCAGGCGAGGGGCAATAATATTAAGAAGCCCAGTTGCAGGCTAGCATGGAGGTAGACCTCAGCCAAAGGGCAGGGTGCTGCAGTGGACCCCAAGCAGAGGGTTA